>JAUZST010000889.1:40688-58723 GCA_034779995.1 Parotocinclus haroldoi
CCATCTCCACATCATTGCATTCAGTTTTTATTCACAATTTGTTTAGTGTCCCAACTTTTTTGGAATCCACTTTGTACGTTAAAAAGATTTATAAAACAAATAAAATTATTTTAAAGTATATATAATATTTAATATTTATATAGTTATAAAAATTATATTTATAAAATGTTTAAATGTTCTCTTAAAATCTAGTATCTGTTGGTTGATTCTTATATGGTTGAATTTCAGATTTATATGAACTCTCATCAGTTCTCAACACAATACCAAATGTCCTGTAGTCTGTACCAGTCGGTTTTTTGGTCAGTGGGGGCATATGGAATAAGTTCTGTAGTCAATGCAAGAATAAATGAGAATAATCTTTAACTTAAAGGTTTTATTCCTTTTCTTTACATGCTATGCTTTTAAGCAAAATAACTGATGCAAGATATGACATTTTTATGAAGTTGTGGTAATGCAGTGCTTCGTACAGAATCTTTCTATAGCCTTATTTGCATTGGGTTAGTTTATCAGCAACTTATCAATCACTTCTGTGATTGACCTTTATTCTTTATCTCCTCAGCAATTCATACCCCAAATGGTAATAAAATTCTCATGTTTGTGTTAGGGATTGGGCAATCTGGGAAAAATATCATTCCACCTATTTTATGCTGAATCACGGTTCATGATATTTACCACAATTACTTATAACCAAAAACCCCAAAACAAATATATTTGTAATATAAAGAAAATGAATAAGAGAAGTTCTAGTTAAACCATGTAAACAAAGTTCACTTCCCAGAGAAATCTCACCAGTTTCAAAAGTAAATATCACCTGTGTCGCTGAGATGGCCACTGATGATGCTAGCAACATTAAAGAAGCCACATAAAGTGACTTGGCCATTTCAAAACATTAACTTTATTCTTCTTTAACCATTCTTTGGAAGAATGACTTGTGTGTTTAGGGTCGTTATCTTGCTGCCTGACCCACCTTCTTCTGAGATTCTGTTCATGGGCAGATATCTTGACATTTTTTGTTAGAATTATCTGATATAATTCAAAATTTATTGTTCCATTAATAATGGCAAGGAGTCCTGACGCAGCAAAACAGATCCAAGCCATGATACTACCACCACCATTTTTCACAGATAAGATAAGACAGACTGCATTCTTATGCAGGAATGCAGTGTTTTCCTTTCTCCAAACATAAAGCTTTTCATTTAAACCAAAAACTTCTATTTTGGACTCATCTGTCCACTAAATATTCTTCCAATAACCTTCTGGTTTGTCCATATGATCTTTAGCAAACTGCAGAAGAGCAGCTATGTCCTTTTTGGAGAGTCCTTGGAGGTATATAATCTCCCAATGACTAAATGATGGAGGGGGTTACTCTGGATGCACTCTGGTGGGACTGGATTCTGTTGATGGAGACCAGTAGAGTGATGAAGAGGTGGAGGAACATCTAAGTGTGTCGTGCTGGAACTGGTACCTTCGAGAGAAAAGAGAAAATGTAGTTACTTATGGGTTAGGAGCACTATAGCAGCATAGCTAAAGGGAACCAGAAGTTAACACAAAAAAGAGGCAAGAGCCAACCTGAGCCATGGGTCATGGTCTAAATCTAACTAAAAGCCTGAGTAAATAAGAATGTTTTTAACCTAGACTTAAACATTTGGAGAGTGTCTGAATCTCTAACTAAAGTGGGAAGTTTATTCCATAGCTGGGGGGCCAAATATGAGAAGCTTTTATCTCTGCTGTTACTTTATTTCTCGGAACTGGAAGAAGTCCTACACCATATGAACCAAGAAGACTAACTGGTTTGCAAGGTTCACAAAATTTTGAGAACCACTGTATAAGGTATCGGGGTTAAAACCTTGACCCAATGTGTCCTAGTTTTCTCTTGGTGAACAACAATACCAATGAGTATGCAAGCAGTTCTTGGAGAATGAAGGATTTCTATACATCCCAAATACATGCCTTTAGGATAATTAGTGTTTCTAAAGTTCACCCTCTTCTGCCTTGCCCTCTGTGCTGCCGGCTAAACCCTGACTTTGCCGTTACCCTGACCCGGATTAAGTGGATGAGAAAATAATGAATTATCCGCTAGATTTACTGCAAACTTTAAATGATCTTTAATGTAATCATAAAAGCAAGAGCTTGTCTCACAGGGAGAGGGCAATTTTACAGCCTGAGACATAACAGAAGGGAGGCAGTGTGGGAGGATGAGACAAACTGTCATTGAGACAAAATGCCATTCCAGACAGATAAAGGTCAGTGGAATGTAAGATTTGTCAGAATGCAGGTTTTTTTTTTTTCAGTTGCTCTGTTTTTCGTCTCGTGCATCTGTAAATGGATGCAAAACTTTACTGGACTGGATAATTACTGGAGCAAGGCCAATAACTCACAGCTGGATTGTACTGTGTATCTGCAAAATGATTGAATGTAAATATAAATCTGGATGTTTCGGTTTTGGCCTTGAAACATCGAATCTGTATATCAATGATAAAAATGCAAGCTTCTCCTGGTTGTCACATTTGTATTTATATTAATGCTAATGAAGGCTTTTGTGCTTACTCTTTGATAGAACATGGGGAAGTAGGCATTTCTGAACAATGACAATAATCAATCATGTTTAGTCACTGTATTCCTCTGCTTATTAGCTTAAACAGTACATAAACAGAGCTATATTAAGTACTTGGCTTAAAAAAATAATAACCATATTATGTCATTATAGAGCTTTATGACTTTATCAAATCAGACTAATCACTGAAGCTTTTTATAAGAAAGATATTGAAATGACTCCATAGAAGACTAAGGACTTTTGACATAGTTCTTAAGGACGTGTCAGTAACTCATCATTCATAGCTCCCTGCGGCTTGAGCATGTTTTGTGTGATAAAGGAGGAGAAGGGAGGAATGGTGAGTTGTTTGTTCCTTTGTCTCAGCATGTGTAAGAATGTCAGAGAATTAGCAGGAGGAGCTGAAGGGATAGTGAATCTAACCCCACTACACTTCTATAAAACAAAGCACAATGAGTGTTAGTGAGGTTTTGTCCCATTTTGTGTAACTATTTTTTCTATAGCAGGAGATGTCATCTATGGCAGTCTTTTAATCATGTGCACAACCCTTCTGCCTGTGCTCCTAGATCACTCATTTACCAATTTTACCAAAGTTAATTTATAAGACTATAACTTGCACCAGCTGTTGGATGAGGAAAGATGACCCCAAAAACCACCACGTCTCCTTAAGCGGAAGCTCCAGGGCCGAGACAGGGATTAAATAGTTGCCACAGACCAAAAAGGGGATTTAGAGATTTTATATGCCAAATGAATATTTTAGCTGCTTACCTAGTCTGAAAGATCCTGATACCTGCATGGGTGAGAAGCCTAATTAAAAAACTACATTTTTAAAAGTTGGGGTGCATTTATCAGTTTGTAATGTTGCCGTTTCATTTTAAAACGCATAAATCTTAGCATTGAGGATACTGACCAGTTAGTTTTTCAGGTGTTATTTTGTCCCATTCCTCCTTACAAACATGTCTTGCAACCAATAGGAGTTGTCACTGTTGAATTCTGTTGAGCGAGTATTTACTTATTTGATTTGCATTCAGTCTGTTGCATTAAAGATATATTATGGACAAAGAATAAACTATAATACTGTAGCACTCAGTTGCACTAGGGCCAAACAGGGTTTTTTTATACACTGCATAGGGGATATTTAATTATGGGAGACCTTGTTTTGAAGTATCCCCTAATGTTTGTTAGCAGCATACAGCGGGTGAATTAAGTATTGAACACGTCACCATTTTTCTCAGTAAATATATTTCTAGAGGTGCTATTGACATGAAATTTTCACCAGATGTCTGTAACAACCCTAATAATCCATACATACAAAAAATCAAACCATAGATGACCAGAAATTTAAGTTATGTGTAATAATGTGGAATGGCACAGGGAAAGAATATTGAACACGCTTACTGAAATTTATTTAATACTTTGTACAAAAGCCTTTGTTGGCATTGACAGCTTTAAGATGCCTCCTGTATGGAGAAACTAGTCGCATGCATTGCCCAGGTGTAATTTTGGCCCATTCTTCCACACAAACGGTCTTCAAATCTTGAAGGTTTTCTATAAACTCTGATCTTTAGTTCTTTCCATAGATTTGCTATTGGATTCTGATCCAATAGATCCAATTGGATTTCTCGATGCTAAAATGTCCACAAACATTTAGTCTTCATCATCCTGGTAGGTGGCAGCAGATTTTTATCAAGAATGTCTCTGTACATTTTTTCATTCATCCTTCCTTCAATTATTTTAAGTTTGCCAGTATCATATGCTGACCAGTTGTTGCTGCATATGCTGTTCAGTACCAAAACAGCCCCACGCCATGATGTTCCCCCCTCCAAACTTCACTATTGGTTTGGTGTTTTTGTGGTGATGTGCAGTGCCATTTGACCTCCAAACATGATGGGTATTATGACATCCAAAGAGTTCAATTTTGGTCTGACCAGACTATATTCTCTCAGTATTTCACAGGCTTGAGAAATGTTGTGCAGCAAACTTTAAACGAGCTGCAACATGCTTTTTCTTCAGCAATGGAGTCTTGCGTGACGAGTGCGCATACAGGCCATGGCAGTTGAGTGCATTACTTCTTGTTTTCTTTGAAACAATTGTACCTGCTAATTCCAGGTCTTTCTAAAGCTCTCATCAAGTGGTCCTTGGCTCTTGGACAACTGATAATTCTTTTTACTTTTCCAGGAGCACCTGGTCGTAGTTGGTTTATGGTGAAATTATGTTCTTTTCACTTCTGGATTATGGCCCCAACAGTGCTCATTGGAACATTCTGAAGTTTAGAAATACTTCTGTAACCAATGCCATCATTAGGGTTTGCAACAATAAGGCTGTGAAGGTCTTGAGAGAGCTCTTTACTTTTACCCATCATGAGATGTTTCTTGTGTGATACCAGGCCATCATTTCATGCCTTTTTGCACCTCCTTTTCTTCACGTGTTCAATATTTTTTCCCTGTGCCATTACACATTATTACAGATAACTTAATTTCTGGACGTCTATGGTTTGAAAATTTCATGTCAATAGCACCTTTAGAAATATATTTACTGAGAAAATTGGTGACGTGTTCACAAACATTAGGGGATACTTCAAAACAAAGTCTCCCATAATTAAATATCCCCGATTTTTTGAGCAGTGTATAAATACTTATTTCACCCACTGTATATGTAATATATAGTGTATCAGTATTAATGCAAAAATGTAAAACAAAATTAAAAAGCTGTATAATAACAGGGGTTACGAATTGCATTAAGTATAGGCTGTCTGGGAAATGTAGCCAGTAAGGCATTGTAGTACCTGTTATAAAATATTCTTTTTGAACTTTTGTTTAGGTGGATGGGTAATGACTTGTTTTGTGATTTGTTGTAAACACATGAATGTACAGCACTGGTGAAAAAAACTTCAGAACCTTTACAAAACTATGGCTGTTGCTCAGATCTAGCTATTGTTATATTGTCTTTATATATATCTAATCTAATAATTATATCTAATCACTTGAAGATGGTGGTTTGCAGACAAGGCAGTTAATGTTAAACCTAAATACAGCAGTTTTAATGCAATAACTCTAAATAATAGCAATAATAATAATAATAATAATAATAATAGTCCCAGAAACCTGTCCCATGTAAAACTTGTATGTCAGTGTAATGATGATAGTAATAGTTATATAATGTTGTAAGTCTCAGTTATTTATGAGGAATGGAGTGGAGAATGTGAGCATTTGAAGCTGATAATAATACTACATTTACTCTAGTACAGTTCCTCAGTGCCTTAGAGCTTGTGGAATGTACTTGTTTGGGATTCAACCTGTAATTTCCTCAGGAAGACATCTGTGTCAGGTTTATGGGAAGATACATCTTAGCAATGTTTTATCCACTCACAACCTTTCAATTTAAAACATGCCATTGGTGCACAGAAATTGATTAGTATTGACTGATTTAAATTCCACATTGATATCTAAAATCAGACAGTGAATGTTTATGTTAGCGGTTATTCTTGATCCATCACAGAATATCTTTCTAATGTATTACTTGCAGCTTTCAGAGAGCTGGTGGTGTTTAAGCTAAGTGCACAGATGCTTCAGAGCTTGGGAGCCAAAGATTACAGGTTACAACTAATGGAGGGTTTGGAGAAGCCTCATCATTCAAGATCACAGCTCAGCAGTACTTTATTTGAAGAATAATCTCAGACACTTCAAACATCTGTCTGCTTTGTATCTCAATTTGAACTCTTTGGTTTTAATGTGCATTAAGTGCACGGAGTGTACAATGCAGTGATTCATACAGCAAATACTGCACTCTGTTTTAAGGCATTCCAAAGAAACTTTCTCATGAACCTGTAATAAACTAGGAAGGGTTTTTGAATCCGTCTGCAGTCAAAAAGATATAGATCAAGCTAACAGTGCAAAAAAAAATCACACTGCAATTAAGATGATATGGATGATTTATATCTTTTGATGCACTTATACACAGTATCAGTACTTGTAAATATATATATATATATATATATATATATAGATACCTGGGGGCATTTAGTGTTTCAGATGTTTGTCCAGGCAACACAGCAAGGTAGATCAGATCCCAACTTGTATCATCATTCACAGTAAGTCGTATTTACATTTGCACTCACGAGTCATGCACTGAGGTGTTATGAACCTTCTATGGCCTTGTCCAGTTCTCATTGTCCAAGTAACTGCTTGTCTCCTGGAATATCCTCCATACTCATAAGACTGTGCTGAGTGACACAGCAAAACTTCTGGTATTGGCAAGTCTTGATGTGCCATCCTGCATCCTGTACTATTAGTGATGCTGACCCTGCCCAACTGCAAAATTATTGAAAAATCAGCCAAAATGGCCTCCACCTATTGAACCATTCCTGTTTGCTCCTGTAGTGCAAATTCTTTTAACACCAAGTAGCTGAAACTGATTAACAACCCTCCTGCTACTTAATTGACAGAAGTTGAATTGAGTTGATCCTATACTCTAATTAAGAAGTGTTCCCGTCATGTTTTTTTAAGCAGAGTATATATGCCAGTTATTTTATTCTGGTGATGGGAGCCTAAATTGTATTTAGCGTTTACCTTTTGTTTTATACATGCTGCATTGTGACGAGAGGTAGATTTAACAGTGCTATACATCATATTTTCATTCTACCAAAAAAAGTTCAAAATTTAGTGTCATTCTTTATCTGGGTCCTTTGGCTTTTTACAGGAGCGTCAGCGACTAGAGACCATCCTGAACCTCTGTGCCGAGTACAATGAGAGTGATTTTCAGAGCAATTTAAGTTTCTCCAGACCATCAGTGATACAGAGACAGGACCATGAGAATCTGAGAGAGGAGTGCAGCAGCACAGAGGACATGATGATGCCATACAGCCTGCAAAATGGAGAAAACACACAGGTCAGAGCTATTCACCTATTGCTATACATTTGTAGGACCCAGGGCAAACAAGTTAATTTAACATGTGTGAACAGCTTTTCATGCATTTCACAGATATTAGTCATGTTATGAAAATTGAAAATGCTTGATAAACAAAAATGTTGTTAAATCTTAAGTTGAATTTACCATTGTGATACATCACCTTTCCACCTTCGAAAGGTCACAGGCATTCAATGTTGGTTTTTCGGACTTACTTGCAGACCTTTCTCCTGATTCTCTAAATCTTTTAATGATATTATGAACTGTAGATGATGAAATTCCTTGCAATTGCGCAATAAGAAACATTGTTCTTAAAGTGTTGGACTATTTGCTCATGCAGTTGTTCACAAGGTGGCGACCCTGACCCCATCCTTGCTTTTCCCAGCCTTTTGGGGATACTCCCTTTATAAACAATGATGACACCCACCTGTGGAATGTTCCAAACAGGTGTTTGTTTTTCAGCATTCCTCAGCTTTCTCAGTCTTGTGTTGCCCTTGTTTAAACTGTTTTGGAACGTGTTGTAGGCATCAAATTCTAAATGAGAATATTTGCAACACAAAGTTTAAGAAAAGCTTATTTGAACATTAAATATTTTGTCTTTGTAGTGTATTTAATGTATTTAACGGAATATTTAACAGATTTTTGCAAGAGTTTCAATTTTATGCTAGTTAGTTTCTACAAAAAGACGTTTTATAACAATGTACCATTAATTGCAAGTATTTACATTTTTACATTTATTTAATTTCTATACATAGGTTATCTGGTGGCTAGGAACTAACCAGCAACTGATTAAACTGATTGAAAAACCTTAATCATTCTTAATCAATCAATTCTTAAGTAATAAAATAAATGTAAGTTTCCAGTTTGTTTTAATTTGCCCTAGTTAAGTGAGATTTATTTATATAGCTTTTTTATGAAGGAACATTGTCACAAAGCAGCTTTACAGCATTATAGTATCCTAAAAGTCCAATTCTAAAATCAAGCAAGACTAGGGTGACAGTGGAAAGGAAAAACACGCTGTTGTTAGGTTCTAACCCTTGGGAGGACCAGGACTTAAAAAAGGACCCATCCTCCTTGGGTGGCTTAGATTTTAACTGAAATAATTAAGTTTGTGTTTATAGCAAAAAAGTAAATATTAACAGCTAAATAATGTATAAAAGTATGTATATCAGCAAATATTTAAGTCCTTGGCGGGAAGTACATTGTCCCCTGACAACCGAAGGACGGAGAGAGTTACTGCTTGTGTTTAATGAAAACCAGTAAAGTGATGCTGAAGTGGAGGAACATCTCAGTGTGTGGGGCTGGAAACTGTAACATGAAACTGTAGCAGCATAGCTAGATAGAGGAGAACCAATGGGTACCACAGCCAGGAGGGATCATGTCTGACATCATCAACCCATCTCCCTAACAATCAACAAACCTGAGTGATCACACTGAGGAGGAAAGCAGACAGCAACCCAAAATCCCAAATCACTATAAATCTCTTTAACTGTGAATTCCAAGTGCTGCCCTTAGGCTAACGCAAGGAGGCACAAATCAAGATAGGAAGGACAGAAGACTGCCCACCACACACCCCCCGCCATAGGTCAGGGCATGACAAGGCAGGCAGGCCAGACATGTCCCCAGACTCCGGCCCCAGTAACTTGAGCCGTGCATCCCAGTCTAAATCTAACCAAAAGCCTGCATAAATAGGAATGTTTTAACCCAGACTTAAAAATATGGAGAGTCTCTGAATCTCAAACTAAAGTATGGAGCTTATTCCATAGTTCAGAGGGGACCATTTACAAGAGCGCTTTTCCCCTGCTGTGCTTTTTTAATTCTAGTAACTAAAAGAAGTACTGCACCTTGTGAACAAATTAGACACACTAGTAATGTACATCAATAACTGTCTGTCTGGCAACATGAAGATTAGTAAATAAACATAAAGAAAGAAACTTTAGAAACCTTCAGAATATACCTTATACCTTAAAATATGTTTTCAGCACAAACATATGACTTAGTAATGATTTAGTTATAATTAGGAACACACCAGTGAGCAGTGGGTTAAGAGGTGGTGAGAAGAGACAGACTATAGTTATACTGGGGTGACTGGGAGATGCCAACCGTCTTTGAAATCTTGAATAAAAGTTGTTGAGCTGGTTAGGGAGCAGGGAGTAAGTTTTTACAATGGATCTGTGAGACCTGTAGTTTGTTTTGGATTTCTTTCTAAACAGAAGACTAATCATGTGAGCAAAACCGCTGCTGCAGTTTTTCCCTGTAATTTTTTGACTGCATAGATTTTTTTATTCAGTGTACACTATGCCAGTTTTATGCATCGTGGTGCCCATTTTTCTGAGTTTGCTGGAGAATTAGGGTTTATTTTTCCACATAGAAAGGGGATTCAGAATAGCTTATACATAAGGTAACTGCATTTGCATAGTCATAAAGGTTGTGATTTCCTGATCTGAATGAGTCCTGTTGGTTGAAGTCCTCTACAGCATCAGGAAGCCATACTCATCTCAGGTTATGCCCGTCTAGAGAATGAGCCTCAAGAGGTTCAGCAAACCCAGGTGAGACAGGATAATCAAGAGACAAAACTACTTTGACCTCCAATTACTCCTCAGCAGTATCCCCTGTACTATCAGGGTTCTCTTTACACAGTACTTAATTTGACATTCAACTAATACAGTGGTTGTGTCAGTGATGCCCTGCACAGGCAATATATGATCATTTAACGAAGTATTTTGATGCACTCTAAACATAAAAGGAAGATACTTGGGAGGACCAAGACTCAAAAAGGGAATTTGGTTATTTACTATACTAATCCTTAGATATACGTAAGAATTTCACTAATTCATATAGTCAAATAAGTCTGTAGTAATAGTTTAAAAACATAACCTAAATAAATATATTAACAAAGGAGTAAAATATGGAATAAAATAGCATAAATATATACATATCGGCCTTATTTAGTTGTGTCACTGCAGGATCTCGCATCCTCAACAGGAAAGTCCTTGACGACGCATCATCCCTAGCTGACTGGAGGATGAATTACTGCCCTCTACCATGGTATGGGCATGGTGGGGCTGGAGCTGATAACAAAGGAAACTTGGAGCTGATACAGAGGAACACCTTTGAACCACCTGGAACTAGTACTAGAGGAAATGTAGTTAGTTGCTGTTAAGAGCACAGAGACTATTAACAAACACTGTGTAGCATGAAACTCTGGCAGCAGTAGCTATAATGGCTAGAAAGGGACAAACTGAATGGGAACACAGTCAAGGCGGGTTACATGAGACATCTGCAACCCACAAATCTCAGTGATTGCACTTGGGAGGCAAGAAACCTGCAACCCAAAATCCCAGATCACCATAACTCTCGTTGACTAAGAATCCACAGCTCTGCCCTTAGTCTAAAACAAGAATGCAAAGCCCAACAAAAGGCCAGGGAATTACAAGACAGGCAGGTCAGACATGACCCAAGATACCAGCCCAATAACCCTAACCACGTATTCCTTTCCAGTCAAGTCTAACCGAAAGCCTGTTAAAATAATTATGTTGTAACCCGGTCTTAAGAATTGGGAGAGTGTCTAAATCTCAAATTAGCGGGAAAGCCTTTCTCCTACTGTAATCTTTCAAATTCTAAGATTTTTAAGAAGTCCTCCACCTTGAGAATAATGAATCCGGAATTTAACTGGTAACAACAGAACAGGACTAGCACTCAAGCTGCTGCATTTTGAACTAATTGAAGTTAATTTAGAGATTTACTAGAGCATCCAATAACTAAAACATTATAGTAATCCAACCTCGAGGTTATAAATGCATAAACCAGTTTCTCTGTATCTATAAAAGAAAGGATATTTTTACTGTGTGATGTTGTTATTGTTGCATATCAAAGAAGATATCTGAATCAGATGTAACACCTCTAAGTTTTGGGGGGGGTTTACACATGGACTGGGTGTAACCAGCAGCCATCTAGGTTTAGGACAAAGGGAGCCAACCTGTCTCTTACAGTCTCTTACTAACAATTATAGTCTCTTACTAATAATTTAGTATTACTGCTGAACTTCAGAGTCACTTTTTGTAATGGTTTAAGTTAATCTGGAGATTGCCAGATGATAGTATTCATATTCATTGTTTTAGTAAGATGTGTGTGTAAGCAATTATCAGTAATCAGTTTATCAGTAAACACCTTTGTCGCGTATATTGTTAGCCATGGAGCTCTCCAAGACTCCTTAATTTATACAACACTATGGCTCTCAGGATAGGCGTAACCCTAGCTGCTAGTGTCCCTTAAGGGGTAGCTAGTGCTGCAAAAATGAGTACCCGAACAAAAATCCCTCATGTGCAACTCGCCTGAGCCAGCAAACTTTCTATTCCCTGCTGGACGTGATATCATGTCTATGGCTAGTACTAAGATATAGACTTTGAACTGTTGAGGATATGAGGAACTTGAACGTGATTTTAATTATCGTGATAATTGATAATATCATTTCCCATGGCTATAGATAGGCTATAGATGGCTATAGATGCCCATGGCTATAGATATCAGTAGGACTACAATTAAGGTGAGCTCAATGGTCTGCCCAATTCCATATTCTTACAACACCTAAAACATCATGAGCATGACTCGTCTGAGAGAGAATAGCCATAGGCCAGCGATTACTAGTTATACTTTCTGGCCGCTTATTTTCACTGGCAGGTTCTATGATGACAATGGGGCCACAGTTCTGTTTTACCTTCTAACTCCATGTGATCAACTCCATGTGAATGACATTGTTCACCTGCACAATCTAGTGTATTCTTATGTTCATTGTGCATGTGTGTAGGTGGAGGAGGCCACTGGAAGTAGTTCCAGGCTGGAGCCAGGTTATCTAGAGGAGGAGCGCTTGCGAGTGCTGGCAAGAGTCGATGAGCTAAAGGCTCGACTCACTGAACTAGAACAGCAGCTACAGGAGAATAATCAGGAGGTGAGACACAAAACACAATTCAAAAACATACTCGTGTATCCTACATTCAGAAAAAAGTTTATTGAGATAACTTATTATGAATTATAAGTTTATTATATTATATATTATTATAATTATATTTCTTTTTTTGTTGTTTACAAATCCCAGCTATACCCCACCCTTAGCACACATATCAACAACAAATACCAAAACTGCACTTAAAATATAGATCTGTATGATCTCATTAAACACAAAAACACTCAAATAAAAAAGCACAGAGAAATAACCAGTACACACATGCACACACACATACACAGGAATAGTAGGTGCTTGACAGACAAAGGAACTTACTACCTAATTATAACAAAGTTGAGGAGAAAAAATTTATATCACAACTCATTGGGCTCGATGTCCATTTTATTTACATACAACTGCATCTTTTATTGTTTTTTTTTTTAACTGAAAGAGTTGAACATTTTCCTGCTGGCCACAAACCCAGTTTAATTTTGCAACTGGAGATCGAGTTAATAGGGTGGCTTATATTGAGTAGAATCCCTGTTTTTTCACACGGGACAGTAGGACAGGGTAGAAGTTCGTTTGGTTTGAGCGGTTGGTAAATTGGAGTGAATCTTCCTGCGTAATGAAGGTTACTCACAGGTGTATTCACAACTAGGATAAGTAGACAGTGTGCATAAATGCAGTGTTTAGGCCCTGTACCATATGCTCTTGAGTTGGAAGAGGCAATATCATGGCCAGCCAGCAGATGGTGAAGGGAGCTCACACACGCACACGCGCACACACACACACACACACACACCTAAAGACGCAGAGAAAGTTTCTCTGAATTTATGATTGAAAGAAGCTTGGGAAAAGCACAATTTTGAACCAAAACCGAGGCTACAGGGCATGCCCTAACAATATTTGTGTCTAGGTTAAAGTTGGGTCCTCTTTATTTGCTTTCAGTACTTTAATTAAAATCTAGACATGAAAGATATGAAAATATTGTTATTAAACTCAAGCACCACCGTACACACACACACACACACACACACACACACACACACACACACACACCCTGGGATTTAGAGAAACCAGCAGAGTGAGTATTCAATCTCAAAACAAATTATGAAATACTGTTGATAAAATTAAAGGCTTATATTGTAATCATATAACAGGTATATAAAATCTCAGTACAGTTTGTTTCATCCAACAGCATGATGGGAAATAGTCTCAATGGATTCTATATTGACCATGAAATATACCCTAGGCTTTGCAAAACCATAGTATGTAGCCTACACTGCAAGAAAAACTCTGTAGATATCAGAGGGTATAGATAACGCAATTCAGAATCTTTTTGTATATTGTCTAGTATATGGTCAGCTTAAGTCCATTATTATATCTTACAATATAAGTGAAATCCGTGCGTGTGCGTGCGTGTGTGCGTGTGTGTGCGTGTGTGTAGGCAGAGATGGAACGAGCACTACTGCAAGGTGAAAGTCGGGCAGAACTTAGCCACATTGAGGCTGAATCTGAGATTATAAACCACCTGCAGCGCAAAATCTGTGAACTGGAAAGCGCTATCCAGAGGGAGAAGGACAAGGTATAACTCTTTATCTCTAATGTATATCTCTCCCACACACATCTGCAGAGTTTCACACACTGTGTTTCTGAAAAGGTGTGAGTGATATATATATATATATATATATATATATATATGCACAGTTGTACAGTACACGAAAAACACTAGAGGAGGAGGAATAAGTGAGTGTGTAATTAAGTTCATTTTAATTATTCCATGTCTTCATCATTCTGTTATTTCCCAGATCAGTCAAATTAATTTCATTTACAGGTAAAGAAAATTCACGTAGTCAAACTATAAGATTTTCCTATTACAATAATGTAGCATAAAAACTTAAGATTTCTTCAAAGTTTACTAGTTTAAAGTTATAAAATCTTGAATTTGTTGTTTAAGGCCAAAATTAGAATAGAATTTCAGTTAAGTTGTGGCTATTGTTCTTGTCAGGGCCTCTAGACACAGCTTCACTTTACTAACAATCCTCCATAACCAGTAATCCTCTAATCGCTCCCTTCCTGGCTTTTGTGCTTCTTGCTTTGGCTTTGTAGCTTCCTTATCCCCTTGTTCCTAAGCTAAGGTAGAAATCAGTCTTGAGGATCAGTTGAGTGAGAAAACAGCTTGAGTGGAGATGATCTAAGGTTACCAGGGACATCAACATTTGATGTTTTTTATGTGGGTGTGTTTGGCTTGTGCCTTGTCTGCATGATGCTGTGATGGTGGCTATTATTCTGGAAGCTCTGGTCTTACTGGGAGTGCTGCAACAGCTACAGTGCTACCCTTAAATAGCACTGTAATAATAATACAATGATAAAGATGGTGATTATGCTGATTAATTACAAACCCTCAATCAGAAATATATAAAGCAGTATGGAAAATGTGTAAAAGAACACACAGTGTTTCTTACATTCATTTTATTGCAGACAGTACGAACCATTTATGGCCTGCAACACATTCCAAAAAAGTTGGGACGATAATGTATTTACCTTTTAGTAAATACTTTTTACTAGTGTTATATATTATTATATTGCAGTCCAGAACCTGTACTCCCTTCTTCTGTAGTCATGCCGTGTGTTAGGTCTCAGTTCAATAATGCTACCACCACAATGTTGTATATGAGATCTGCCAAGGACATACCAGGACAACCCCTTTCTTTTGGACATAATAAATGCTTGATGCAGAGCCATCTGAGGGATCAAAGCTCATGGGTGATCATTGTCTCAAAGCAGCTTTGAAATTTTAGGCAAAATCCCAAACTGAACAAGTCTAGGGTGACAATGGAAAGGAAAAACTCCATAAACATATTAAGGAAGAAACCTTGGGAGGATCAAGACTCAAGAGACCCATCCTCTTTGGGTGGCCTAGATGGTGTTCAGCTTAAATAATTTAATGCACTTTATGAGGGAGAAATATGCTATACTCTTCCAATCTTTCTTTGAGGTACATTGTTTTTACACATTTAAATGATTTTCTCATACATTTGTTGACAAACTGGAGAGCCTCTGGCCATCTTTGCTCATTAAAGACTTGGGCTTTGTTGATTGCTTTGGTGCCAAATCATGTTTACAATTAGCTGTTCCCATCACTTGTTTGAAATCACACCACCATTTAGGTTAAAAAATAAACCTAGCTTAATTGCCTCTGTGCCAAACTGCCCTGAAATGTAGGAATGGGTTTTTATTAACAAATGAAATTAGGTTTACCAGAGAATCATCTCAGGTTCATACTGTCTGCAATGAAATAAGAATCTAAGAAATGTCAAATGGTGCTTGGAGGTTTGGGAAACCTTTATAATTGTCTATATTTCTTCATAAATATGACATAAAACATTGTCAGATGTCCTAAAAGTACATAAAGTGAATCCAGTTAAACCATATAAGGCAAGAGGAGAGCGCTCCATTATTATATATCTGTAATTGTGAAATTCTAGGATTAACAGTTAATGTGTAGGTAATATCGAGATGTTTTTTAGTCAGTAAGATGACAGCTTTGTGCGAATGAACACCGTTTTCTTTAAAGAACAGGGATCTATTAATGTCTTCACAGCATGTTTATGGAAATGTATTGTCGTACAAACATAGGTATTCTGATTATCTTAAAAAGGGAATTGTTGATGGAAATCAGGCTTCAAAAGAGTACATAAATATTTCAAAATGATGCCATCAATCCGACATAGACAAACTGACAAACTGTAGAATTGGAGGAGTTTTAAGATCATCACAAAAGATCACTCTATGAGCTTGGTGTGTAATAGTCTGCTTGGTAACATAGAAACCATGGCTAATTTCTAAACAACTTAAGGCTGCTTTCTCATTGGCTTTTGTTCATGAATCAGGACAACACTGTATAGCCGCTTTCACACCACACCGATTAACTAGAGTGGAATTCTCCCCCGCAGAGCTACATGCAGAACGACATTCATTCCTGTTTTTCTTGGTTTGCCTTCAAACCGCCTGTAGGAAGGCTGTGTTATGCTGAGCTGATGGTGTGCTTCGCAAGGATGAAACCCATTTCTCTGGATAAGGGCGTCTGCTAAATGATATAAATATAATGTAGTACATATAACTAGTTCATACATACAAATTGATCTGCCAAGAAATACTTAAATAAGGCTACAGTTATTATTATCATTATTATATTATATTATATTGTTTTGAAATGGCTACGTTTGTACAAGTCAACAGTTCTAAAAACGTTTAGTTGTAGTTTTTGATGCACAAGGGGGTTACACCAGATTATTAAAACAATCATTTCAATACTTTTGCCACTAAATATGTTGTTGTTTTAGATTGTAATTATTGAGTTCACAGACTTTTAAGTACCACTGCACACAAGTGTAGATAATGATAAAGAATGTGACCCTGTGTGGATAATAAGCAGAAGATAATGGACGGATGGATTATATATTATGGATTATATGGATTATAGTAGCAATGAGTAATTGTTTTATAAGTACAACCCCAGAAAAGAATCAGAATCATTTGGAATTATACATTTTTGCTTGAAAGTTGCTTATTATTTTAATAGTGGGTTACACAATTGGTAGATCGCTCAAATTAGAAATAAATCTGCTTTACACTCTGCTTTATTTACTGTGCAAATAGAAAAGTGTGTCACAATGGCAAAATTAAGTTCAGTAAGAGCACATATAAACTTTACATATTAGTATTTACCATGTAGGTATTTTATCCGTATATGTTCATATCAACAGGTAATGCATCAAATGTGGGGAAAAAAACTCTTGTTGTCCAGGGTTTTAACTGGTTTAAGTGTAAATCACTGGGAAAGTGTTAATCATCAAATAAGTTGTTTTTAATGTAGTAACACAAGAATGGAATGCACAATGGAAGTTTAAAATCAATTATAATGTGATCTGGAATGTTTTAGCGTTATGATAATGCTTAATTTGTATTCAGTAATGTTAGTGAAGAAAATGATTTACCTAAAGTATAACAATGTTTTCAAAGAAATAAGGTCACTGCTTTCAGAACTCTTTCTGAGATGACAGAAAGAATCTTAGCTATGAACTAGTACACTTTACAATAGGAAATGATTTGACATGATGCTAAAGAAGTGAAGTTTTTTTTACACTTCTTATGTAGACTTGTTCATTAGAATGTGTATTCCATTTATTGGACTATGGTACTGAGGGACCCTGTGGGCTAAGCTTCAAATCCCACCCATTCCAAGCTGCCACTGTTGGTTCCTTGAGTAAGACCTTTAATCGACAATTGCTTGGACTGCTATAACTGCAAAGATTGTACCCCTTGTAAGTTGCTCCAGATAATGGATAAATGCCAGGATGGAGATATGTACATGTATTGAAACCAACAAGTTACAGTCAATATGTAGTGAGTTGCTATTAAGAACACAGAGTTTAGAGTAGTTTCATTATTCATACTATTGCTCACCAAGCTCAGGTTTTTCCATAGACCTTGAAATGTTGACTGAGAACAGTTATGCTCTCAATTAATTTGTTTTTTCATTCTCAGAATATAAGAGTTTATATGTGTGTGTGTGTGTGTGTGTGTGTGTGTGTGTGTGTGTGTGTGTGTGTGTGTGTGTGTGTGTGTGTGTGT
>JAUZST010000891.1:0-32428 GCA_034779995.1 Parotocinclus haroldoi
CCGACCTTACAGCACCTCATATCCTCCACACTGAGTATAAACAACAGCTATTTACTGTAAATCCTCATATTTTATCACTTATACCATTACTTTATTGTTAGAATTCATATTTTTAATATATTTTTTGTATAAATTTTAGGATTTTTATTATGTAAAGGTCCTGCAAAAAACCACGAAACAGCGAAAATCCGCGATATATTTTCTCCATTAATATTTTTTGAAAACCCCCGATGCGATTTTTTTGATGCACCGAGTCCGCGAAAGTTGAACCGCGAAGAGGGAACACTGTATATATTAATAGCTTTTATTTTAACATATATATAATTTTACATTTACATTAGGATTTTGTCTCTCAAATGTATGTGTTTTTGTTTTGTGAGGTGAATTTTAGAATTATTGATATATCAGATCTATATACACACCTGTGGTTCCTTCTCATCAGAGTGTGGCTTATTACAGTAGATTTTTTAAAGTATTTTTTTAAGTAGAAGTATTACAAGGGAACTAATAATGTACCTTTTAGTTGAAGCCCCAGGTTATCAGTTCCCACCTACGATAAGAATGCAGACCAGAAATACAATGTAATTCTTTGCACAGATACAGTCAATTAATATCCAACTGTCATTAATTACTTTTCTTCATAAAGCTTTTTAAAATAGCACTATCCGTTGGTCAGTTATGCCTTGTTTTATTGGAGGCTTTGAGTTCTTAAAACAGGAAGAGTCTCATCCATATTTACTTCACCCAGACACTTGGTAGAGGTCAAGGTGTGGTCCATCAGGTTTATCCTTCTTACAGAACAAAAGGTCACGCCACAAGTCTTCCCTCCTCTTCCTGTCCCTGCTGTTATTCAGACGCCAGTCATAATCTTATTACTCCCAATGACAGAGAAAGCTACTGTGCTTTAAAAACAATAAAACTCTGCCATTGTCTCAGGGCTATTTTGATGAACAAATTCTGACACTTCAAGTGCCTGTTCTTTCAAGCAAATGTGTAGTTTTAAGCATGGGTAATTGTACAAATTATTTATTTATAAACATAAAGGAGACATTGTATTGCAGAAAAAATATTCATATATGAATTATGTACGATTGATGTTTTATACTGTATATTTTTAACCCTCACATTAATAACATAACTACACTAAAAGCTGTGTTTACCACTAGCAAGTATTACAGGGTGAGTCATATCACCTGAAGATTTGGCATAGCAAAAAGCTTTTTTGAAAATGTGGCCCACCACAAGCTCAGCTACTCAGATTTCAGTCCCAGCAGGATCCGGCATCACATGCAAATACAAATGGCTATGTCTGAGGGAATAGAAGCCCCGACAAGAGATCATCCCCTGGTGCTAGAACAGGGACCACACTCAACCCTGTGGCTGACTGACGGTTACAGCTGCTCCGTGTTCTCCAGGGATGGATTCTGAAATTGAAATACAATTAATAGTTAGCGCAACCACTGTTAGCTTTGAGTGTTTATCTATTCTTGCTTATATTACCTTGAGAAGGAAATTGGCTGGCACGTTTTTAAGACTAGTCCTGCTGTACTTACCATGCATTTGGAATGTCTTTTTCACATTTTTTTGAACATTTTCCCTTATCAGTCTACACTTGATACTCAATAATAAATGATAATAGAATTTTATACAATTTTGTCCATTTCATCTGGCCTTAAGTATTCAGACCTTTGCTATGACACTTGATATTTAACTCAGACGCCCCCTCTATTCTCTTTACCGTCTCTAAATTACAGTATTTCTACACATTAATTGGAGTCTGTCTCTGATCAATTCAGCTGATTCGATAGGATTTGGACAGACACACACCTGCCTATACAAGGTCAGATAGCTAGCAATGCATATTGGAACAAAAACCAAGCAATGAAAAGAAAAGAAGTGCCTGTAGAGCTCAGAGACAGGACTGTGTGTAGGCACAGACCTGGAGAAGGCACCAAAATACTCTGAAAATGCTGTAATGAAAATTCTCAAGAGCACAGAGGCCTCCATAATTCTTAAATCAAAGAGATTAGGAAAATCCAGGACTCTTCCTAGAGCCTTCTGAAATCATGTTTTCACTTTGCATTATGGGGTATTGAGTGCAAAATTTAAAGGGTCCAAGGCTTTCTGAATGCACTATACATGGTTATGTTATGTTTTAAATCTGAATACAGCAAGTATTCAAAAAGAGCCAGAAAAGCAGAAGAATAACTAGAGCATGATTTTTGTCCAGTACTATAGCTAAATGAATGCACAGGGATGTTGTTTTGTGATGGGATTCCTGTTTTGGCATTCACCTCAGTATTGTGCTGAACCGGCTCACTTCAGCCTTGAACAACATTGTGGAAAAATCCTGCTTCATTGTCTGCATCTTCATCCCTCACTGTGCACTCCACCCATGCCGTCCTCACGCTCCATACCCGCTTTCAACGCCACTCCAGAGACCCTCAGTGAAGAAGGATAATGGCCATCCAGAACAAAGTGCCCTGGAGAGAACTACAGTTGACTCTGTCCAACACACGCACACACGTGTAGTGAATAAATAGGGTAAAAGTCCTGAAGAACACTTGGCACACCACTGAATCTGACTGTAGTGCTGACACTAGTGGGTAACAGCTTTGTTAAAACACACGCAATACACTCACAGTAAATAAACAAGCAAAAATCTGAATATTAGATTGCATTCGTACAGTATAAATGTCAAAGCTGTAAAATAATTTCATTTAGTACAGTACAAAGAGTGTAAGCTGCCGCTTCCGAAACACTCATGAGGGTCTAGCGTATGAGGATTTAATGGAGGATGTACTTGAAACATGTTTTTATAGCTTGGGTCAAACCAGGTCAACTCTGGCCATTAATGGCTTGCATGAACATGAAGAACATTTTATTTTTATTGATAAATATAATGAACATACTCTCTTTTAATTACTGGATCAGGACAGCAGTAGTATAAATGTGTATATATTAATAGCTTTTTGAATATACATATGATTTTACATTATTATTATTATTATGATTATTATTATTATACAGGAACTGACCTGTGTGAGGAATCAAGCAAACTAGAATTATACTCAACCATAGAATTACGTAATCGACTCCTATTGCGACTGATTCCTACGTATTTGATGCAAATGTGAATCTAAGCGTGAATGACGACTGAATAAAACAATAATTAAACACATTAAAAATAAACAATTTAACTTTACCTCGTTTATAAATTAGTCCAACTGATTACAAACTATTAACTTAAGTAGATACTTAGGTATTTGCTGACTGGATTTACCCACATCAAACTATAATGGCTCCACTGAGCTCGTCTGTTCCCCGAGTTGGGCAGTTAGTGTTATCATCTAAGCACTTTTGTCATTATAGGACTTTTCAGACCTTTTTAAACAACTATTGCAACAAAACTAACAACACACCTTGCGACAATCTTGCTCATGCCTTATAGGTAAACTTATTTGTAAATATGTACATTTGTTTGGGGATGTAAAAGATGTCAAGAACTGATATTAACACTATAGGTAGCATGTACAAAGTGATGACGTCACTATTAGGCAGATTAGTGCGCTATGTCATCTAGTGCCTTTTCAAGAAGGCTTTAGCTGAATGATCTGTTGAGTCACATGATTTTGGTCCTACGCAACCCACACATACAATGGTCAGGTTGTCACAGTTTGTGGGTTGGTAGGCGCTGCTGATACCAAAATGCATGTGCACAAGTACTGAAAAAGTAAGTGTTGCTGCATATACTAAGCATATTCACAACCATCACTGGCATTTTGGGCCACCTAACTGACTTTTGCACTACTAATAACTACTGCAATTTACTAATAAACCCCTCATTCAATATAATTGTAAATAAAATAAACATTCTCTGTAATGTGGAATGTTTTGTATAAACTTTACTTTGCTCTTGCCTCTAGCCCTGCCATGCCCAAAACATGATAAGATGCTCAAAGATTCGGTAACTGGGCTGTGATCCAGACCAGTCTTATTTCTCCTGTCATATCGCCTCTTCCTGCACCTGCCCTCAACCTTCAACCCTTTGCTTCCACCATCAAAGGGTACTTCTGGCTGCGGCTGGGTGGTCACTAGTCTCTCATTTCCTCTCTGCATGCTCTGCAGCCATTCATACTGGCCAGGACCTATCAGGGCTGAACGGGCCCCAGAGAGCCAGCCAGCGGGGTCGCTCACAAGCACTTCCTGGTCATTTAAGAAGCAAGGCACAGAATGGAGGGCTATTGTGCTGTATGTTATCTGATGGCCTAAGCCAAAAAGCAGACAAAGCAGAGTGCCTTGGGAGTCCTGCTCCCGCCTTGCTGACTGCACTCAGGCTTTTTCTTTTTGAAAGCATGTCTGTGGTTGAGTTAGGAGGTTGAGGCGATTAATGTGGGTCGGCTTAAAATAAGTGAGAAAATAATTTACAGTGATAATATTGTAGACAGATATTATACATAGTTATTTCCTTTCTTTTAAGTAATACAAAGGCTTTAGTCACATCTGCCAAATTAATGTAGTAGAAATGCATAGTGTTATGACATCCCAGCTGGAGATTCACCGCTCTGTTTTAATATGCAAACAATGAAGGACTGACGGTATTAGTCTGCTACAGGGTTTAAGAGTTTTGTCTGATAGACCTGGGGATCTGTCTATAGGACTTAGGAAGTAAGACACCTTGAATCGGAACTGCGGAACAGAAATGCTGCATAGACTATAATATATATACTTATATATATGTTGATATTCAGTGTTTATACTGATAATACACATTGTCTTCTGTTGTCTTTGGTTCAAATATAATGCAAGACATGCACTGTCTATTGTGAGAGCATTGTTCACCCACTCCATCCCACATCTTTGCCAACACCTGCTATTGGGGCAGAAGGCAAAGGGCCACTGTGGCATAACAGTTTGGGTAAAGGACTAGTGATACAGATACTGAGACTTTAAATATCACCAATGCAAAGCTGCCATTCTTGGACTCTTGCTCGGATTGTGCTTTGCATGGCTGTTCCAGTTGTAAGCTCAATCTTGTGCACCATGTTGTGTTCACCACATTATTGTAATAAATTGTATCCCTCAAAATATCAGGTATAATTCATGTTATTTGTTCCAATAAATTTGCAACAAATCAGACTATTTTTGGGAGGTGTGTGTGCAGGCTAGGAATGGGCACAGCTTTAGGCTCCAAGGAAAAATGGGAACCACTGCCCTAGCAAACCACTTGAATAATCTGAAAAAAAAAATGGTTTGTGCAGCAGACAACTATATAAGGCAGGATGACATCAGTTCAGATGAGGTCTAACCTGAATGGTGTACACATGAGCTACAAGTAAAGTACACCAGTCAAACCATTCAAAACATAAGTTAATGTAAATGGAGAACAGCAGTCAGTAAGATTAAATGCAACCATTAACCAGTGAACTCTAGTAGTATATTATATAAATATTACTTACATATATGAAATAGATATTTGCAAAATCTAAAACTGGTAACCTGAGTTTCTGCTTGCTAACAAGTCAGTGATCCCATTTGGCATGTTTTAGATGGCATTTGTGGTAATGTGGTTTAAGTTCTATAAGACACAACAACCATGTCATATCCTCTAGGCTTTAGAGGTTTTTTCTCTATATGACTAACCAGTGATAGTCACCACTTTCTGATTCTTTGTGCCTCATTTCTACTTATTATTTTCTCTAATTTCTCTTTAATCTACCTAAGCTATAACACACAGCACAGTATAGGACAAAGGGTAGTAGCACAAAGTAAATAAAAAATAGCATTATGAATTGCTGGACTGTGGCATCGGGTGGGGGATAGCTGAAAATGGGATGGGGAGTCCACTGCCACCCCATGTTGCCCACAGTGCCAGCCCTGCTTTAACCCCCATCAGACACTGTTGAGGTGGATAAAGGGCTTATTTTCCAACATCAGCGCCCATCAGCACCCCTAAGTTCCTACATAAAGTGGAAAGCCCCATCGGGGTGTTATAGAAGCAAAGGGGCACAGACTCCATAATAATATCCATGTTCTTGTATTTATTTGGTGTCCACACATTTTTGTAAGCCACTGTTCAAATATTTATGATGTTGACAATATGAAGATATGAAGTGGTAAATGCTTTATATGCACGTTTTAGTAAACAGGACTTTGATGGCAGCATGTGTAGTCTCCTAACTTACGTGTCAAGACTTCCAAACATACTAATAAATACCTGGATTTGATGTTTAAAGTCGACATTGACAGTTTTACTCCGTTTGTTATCAACAGGTTCCAGTGTCATCAGGAAGAAAACAGTGTCTCCTTGTGGAGAGGTGGACAAAGGACAGTCCCAATCCGGTATTAAATCCTGTTTATTTAGCCAATTTCTTAACATTTTTCTGTTTGTAGAGCTGTGTTTTTCCCCAATGGTAGACAGAAGACGGTTTGCACACAGAGCCTGTATTGTTTGGTTTGTGTGTGTGTGTGTGTGTGTGTGTGTGTGTGTGTGTGTGTGTGTGTGTGTGTGTGTGTGTGTGTGTGTGTGTGTTATCAAAGAGAGAATTGTTGAATATCAGCACAGGTGTGCTTCAGTGGATGATGACCACATATCTGCAGTTACCACTCCATGGAAAAATTGGGTAAATATGATAAACTGCTGTGAATATGATTTCATTAATGAAGTATCATAATGTGAATGTAGTTTTAATTTCTTTGTATGCACTAAACGCTATTTTGAACTGGCTCAGTACTGCCGTCTGGTGTTGAAGTTTATACAGTGCATGTGTTCCACGATATTGTAATACATCTACTAACATAAAGCGTTTCTCGACTATTGTCGCACTAGGGCAGAGTTTAGAGGGGCTGTCCCAGAACAACCACCAAGCAAGGTGTCTGAGGTAAAGGTTGTACACGTCAAATGTCAATGACCTCAATATTCTTGTGACCTCATTAAGTGCTGGTTAGCTTGATGCTTAGCATACGCCCTTGCTTTGTGTTTATTTGTTGCTTGTTTTAGCCCTGGTTTTGGGCACTGACCTGATCATAGTGATCAGTGTCACTATGATAGTGACCCTGATGAGTGATTGTTGCATTTGGTCATGGTGGATGTTTTGACTGAGCACCTTGGTAAGTTGGACGAGTCCCAGCAGCCCTTTTTTCCTTCCTTCATGACTTTTTTTTTTTTTTTCGAACCCATCACATCTTAAACCATCACAAGTTCGGAAGTACAAATGCCGCAGCCATACTGACCTTATGCATGTGACGGTGTCACCCATTCACACACTACAGCAAGACATCAAACACTTTTCAGTTCGAACATAAAAGGTTAAGCATGAAGTTTAAGTCAGTATGACAAACAAGACAGCACCCAACTTATCCTGATCAATCCACGTATGTCCTCCAGTTTCTCCTCTTTTATTTCTGAAGATCAAGCAACAGCAAAAAAGTTGAATAATTCTGTGTCTTTGATCTATGCACGGAAGTATGGGTTCATTTCCATTTTTAATTTTTTTTTTCCTCCTTGCTTTCTGTAAGAGTGCCAGCATCAAGATTTACCTTGGTGTGCAAATGTGCTGGAATAGGTTAAAAGCAAATCTCCCTGCTCTCTCCTAGCTGAAGTGCAGATGTTGTGAAGTTAATTAAAAATTTAGTAATTCGTTTCTTCAGCACCAATTTGGGTTGCATCAAATGGGAGAAAACAGACAGAAATAATTTTTAAGAGAGGTGTACATGGCCTGTCGCCTTAGATGTTTGAACCATTAGAGGAATTATTAAGTCTGGATCAAATCACAGCTGACATTTATGATATGCAGCATTATAGAGGAACTCGTTATACAATATACAGCCTTTGTTCCATTCTTATATTGAAAATAAAATGGATCATTACAGTTTTTGTATTTGTTCAACATAAACGTCAGAACTCACACACACACACACACACAGACACACACACACACGTTTCACTTCTTATCATTGCAGAAATTTCCACTAACATAATCTGACTGTACATAATTAATCATGTTTGCATCTAATACCTTTAACCCCCGAATCCCAATGGAAATCTTTTTGCTCTGTATGTTTTTCAACATTCCGTTATTGCAGTGGCATTTTTCCGTTTTAAAAAAAGAAGCGCAGATTAATCTACAATGTGATCGAGTGGCCCATATCATTTATTTTGACTGGCAATGGTGTTACAGAAGATTAAGGTTTAAAGATTCAAGTCCCACAGTTGCCACTACTGGGCACTTTAACAAGGCTCTTAACCCTCATTAGTGGATATTATAAGGCTATTTAAATTATACTGTAATAATCTCTGCATACATGCACCTACTAAATGGAACATGACCATGGATGTAACTTTACATGCCCTATCCATCTTTAACTTTAGTATATCATACATCTAGTATCTATTATCTTCCGCTTAATCCACATGGTTCGTGGGCCAGCCGGTGCCTACCCAGCAACTCTGGGCGCCAGGTCAGGAACAACCCTGGACGGGGTGCCAATCTTTCCACTAAGGGCCACTTTAAAGACATCAATTAACCCAACAAGCATGTCTGAGTGGGACTGTGGAAGACTGTTACATCAAACAAAGTATATTTAGTTAAACATGTGTTTCCATTTTCCAATACAACACAGTAAATCCACCCTACACCCTGTGGTGTATTGGTCCATTTGACCAGACTTTACAAGCATTTATGAAGAAAATACATTAGTAACACACAAAAAAGACAGTAAAAATATACCTTAAAATAAGAACAATAACAAGTCTATAAAAAAAGAAAAGAAATAAATAATGAATAAATAAAATATGGGCCGGGGGGGCATTACCCTACCGCCGGTAGAACCGTAGACAAGGTCTCAAGTTCCTCTATGTAATATAGGATTGGATCCTAGATAGTATAACCCGGTACGTCCTGCTGTGAGGCAGCGGTGCTACCCTCCGAGCCACCCTGCTTCCCTATATGTCGAGTAATCTTTCTCTATTCTTCGTTGATATCGCAGCACTGGAGAAGTATCGTGAGAGTATTATATTGTACTGTGCAATCCTCTACTGGTATAATGAAAGTTATATAGTTGAACTGAATTTTCCTCACAGTTAGCTGTAAATAATACTTTTCATCTTAGTTTAGTATGGCACATGGCACTTTCATGTTAGTTACTATGAACGTTATATACTCATATTCACAGCTTACTTCCATTTCTCTTTTTCTATTCCTGACTGTTACTTGTATGTGCAGATTAATCTACTAGTGGCGCAGTAACTTTTTTCTAGCACATCGCAGCAGTGCCCGGTGGGGTCGGGCATCACCCTGACACGTAAATGCCTGTGACCTGGGGGAGGGAATATCCCCCGTAATTGAAACAGCTACAAGTTTCATAAAAATGAATTTATGTAAATGTAACAGACAAATTGCAGGACTGATCTGTTCTGAAACGATGGCAGCAATTATGTAGTTTCAGCGTGAAGAACATGCATTTCCACTGCTCCACTGGCAGATGTCACCGGACCAATAAACTAGTTCTGTGTGTGACTGTCTGGCGCCATCTGTCAACGGGCCTGTGGAAAAATGAATAGTCACAATAAGTTAAACAGTCAAAAGCTAAAACGCTACCTGTCACCGTGAGGCACTACATGAGGGAGGATTTGAAATGGATTTGAGAAGACAATAACAGCGGCCTTATTCCACAACCCTCAAAACCACAATCACTCTACGGCTTCATTAATAATTATCAGTGTTTACTTATATTGCATCAGATTCCTGACACACACAATCCCCTCGATCGCTGCCAGAGATGAAAAAGTGCTGAAAAGAAAAGGTGTCACATCTCCAGGTGCTCGTCTGACAAGAGTGCGGGTTTAAATCTGTGCACAGGTGTTGCCGAAATGTTGGCACTGTGATCCAATGCCTGTGCTCACAGCCCGGTGCTAACCGCTAGCTGCTGGCACTTCCCAGCGGACCTGTTCCTCCATTGAGAGATATTACGAGCGGCAGACGCGGGGCTCTGATCTGCATGCGGCAGGCACACGCACGGTCCTGGGTGAATAATGCTTGACTTGTTCAATTTGTTTAGAAGCCTCATTGAGCGCTTTGAAGCCACGCATCTTAGCATAAATCATAACCTGTCTCCTTCTTCAGCAGCGCTTTGAAATTCAACATCTGCTTTTTGAGTCCCAGCTTTTACAATTAGTTAGGCAGCATCAATAGATTGACTGAATATGATCCCTTTCTGTAACACTGAGTTCGGGGCAAATTGCACACAGTTTTTTTTTTTTGTTTAAAGGAAAATACCTGGAATTGTTTTTGTTAGACGCTTTTCTGCAGTAAGACCTAACTAGTCTAAATGAGGTTCTTGGAAGTGTAACCTACTTACGGAGTGTGAGGGTTGGAGGGCACACAGCTTGTGTTTGCTCTTTCATCAGTTCTGTTCTCAGTTTGTTCATTTGTTTTGCAAAACATAACCTTCTGTTGCGCTTCGGATGCAGGAAGACAGAATTGAAACCTAATGGAGGATGTGAAACTAATTTAGCTGCTGACAAAGGTTCTGTGAGAACAAAAACGTTTATGTTTAAGATTTTTAATCTTTAACAACGTCGACCCTTATTGCACAGCAGCATTTACCCTGTTTAAAATAGCAGGCATCTTTACAGGATTTACTAGTAAATTCAACTGTCAATTTACTAGTGAAGTCTCGTGATTTAATTGGTTTGTTACTTGTTTTTATGCAAATCTGAAAATATGTCTCACTTTGATTGCATCAATGCAACTTCACCAGGGTTGCCTAAATATTTCCATAACACTGTTTATTTTTTGACTGGTCACTTGATGGATCATCGATCTCCCCACATTTCTGTCTTTCATCGATGCGATCCATGAAGTATTTCGGCAGGATAGTGGAGTAGTTTGCCATTGCTTTCTCCACCCCGCCCCATTTATCCGGGCTTGGGACCGGCGTGCAGCTGTTTCCAGTTGCATGGCTGGAGTGTTTGCCATATATATTCTTTTTTTTTTACATAAATCTATGATTTCTTACAATTTCATTGATCCTCCAGTATAATGACAGCATAGTGAGGGTGGAATCTAGACACATGTAAAACATCCTGACACCTTCAGGCCAGGCTACACTGAGAAAGTAGGTGAAAGCGAGTGCAATTGTAGTACAAGTCTCATTTTGTCACTATATTGCATTACATTTAATATATTATACAACCAATACTTTGTGGAAATCTACACGTTATCTTTTATTTACTGGGTTAATGTGGTTAAGAGAATTGAATAAATAATGGATGTAAAATGGGACTAATTTGGGAATATAATAGGTTATTCTATTTATTAAGGCTATGCTTTGTTTATGCTCTAACAATTTATTGTAGCCAAGCTCAACCTACTGTACTGTCGGTGACTGAAGATAATCTGCCATTGTGCTTTAGGTTTTGTCTGGAATCTTCTTTTCTCAAGTAAAGACCAACCAAAGCAAACTCGATTCGTCGATCCATGTCATCGTGATGAGCGTGATGAGTGTCGGCGGGGCAGAAACATAGCATGTTTAAGAATCTCATTTTCAAAAAAGCAAATATTTGATGAACAGCCGTCAATTAATGTTATGAAGGTGTAAATTGCACCAGGAGGATTTGATGAAAGCACTTCCCTGTCACCCTGGCTACACACTAAACAGCATGGTGTGACATACGTCCTGTTGCCATGTTGATTGAGGGGCCAAAACAGATGCTGGAAGAGATTCATAAACAAAAATAAAGCTGCATCTGTGGGCTCCTCATTTTCTCATCACTTCTCCTGGCTTCCAGTGTGAGCTACAGGATGAACGGGCTCTTAGGAAAGAGAACTCTTTTCTGACTGACTGAATGTTTGGGCTTTTATTGAAATTTTATTTCAAATTTTACAGTTATTATGCCAGATCAATCATACCTAGAGAAACAATGTTCTAGAATGGACTATTCCACAATGGCTTATTCTAATTGACATGTTCAACTGAAGGAATTTTCGGAAAGCATCTTTACTGAAAACAACCAAAATGAGTTTAGACCAAAAAAGCAAATAAATAGATTACAGGGGATTAGTTATAGAATTAATTACCTGATATAGGGAAGCAATTAAGATCCAGGCCCAAAGGTGAAAGCCAGGGTTCTCTGATTGTGACCAGGCCACGAGGTTAAACACTAAGAGTCCATCTATAGTAGAAAACAACCAGTATTGTTCGGAAGATAAAAGATAATAATAGTTAGTAAGAACTAGAACTAGGACTGTCCCTATAGACAAATAACATCCATATAGCATTTATAATACTACAAATATCAAGAGTGAATTACAATTTAAACTTGCTTAACGCATAAATCTCTGGACTCTCCGTCTAACAAAATCTCAACCGGCCAAATTTTAAAAAGTCTGTTTGAATTGTAGGTTCCTGTTACAGTGCTTTAATTACGTTTACATTTTTGGCAGACACTTTTATCCAGAGTCTTGCTCAAGAGTCCAATTGATGCAGTTTTGGCAGAGCTTGGACTTTAATAGTTCAAGAATCCAGTGCCATTGTCCAGTATCACTGCAAAACCACTGCCCCAATGATTAAAACCAGCCAGTTGCCTAATAACATCTTGTGTGTCTACACTTAGCAGGTTTACACCAGAACACTAATCAAGCCCGGTGGTGCAGAGGTAGTTATGTTGTGCATACACCTGACACAGGAACAATAAATCAAGAGAAAGGATTAGACTAACAATAAAATATGCCCAGATGTTTACATTAATCTGTACAGATATCAACGTGAGACTTAAGAATAAGAATTCAGTATGAGTACTGCTTCATTAGTTCACATGCAGCACAGTGGCTTACGAGTGTAACCATGATTAGGATTTTCAAACAGGTGCACGTTGCACCTGATACGTGTTAAATCACACGGTTGGGTGTTTGGACTAATTATATTTGTTTGTTCATAAATGTGTGCTTGTGTGTTCGGAGACATGTCATGACTGATAACTGCATTGTTCTATTGTTTTGTTTCCACCACATCTTCTTTATTATTCATAATAGCCTGACAGCTATTGTAGGGAATTCACCTTTTTAGGGGATTTAGCTAACATGGTCCATAAATAAACAATTTGCCTTCTCCCAGTAATTTAGCAGCCATTCATTTTGAATGGCACGAAGGGCAATTGAGTGTGTTTTAACACGTGTAACAAGTTATCTGCTTGATTTTTCCACCGTCTGAACACCTGGTAGGCTGTGGATCCAGCATGACCCTCACCTGGATAAAGATGAATGGATGAACAGCTGGGTATAAATTGGGCTAGAGATGCGCTTGTACTGTACTTGTTTGATTAGACCTAAAGGCACTAGACCAAAACCAGCATAATGTTCTTTATGGAAACTTAGCGGAGGAAAAAAAACAGTTCTTCAAACAGCATTATGTGGATAATTACCAGCATACGGTTTTCTCATCAAATCTACGTACCTTGAATGGAATACCTGTCTTAGTATATCCAACCCTTCAAGTTCAACTCATAATACTCTTCAAACAGTGTTTCCTTTCTGTATGTTCAAAGTACTGAGGTGTGCTTCAAAGCTAAATTCTTTCAGATGCCAGAAAGCAAAAGGAATACTTCTTTTAAAGTCCTGCTACACCATTAAGTGTAAAATCCCTAAAAGAATTTAAACGGCATCCATATAAGAGTAGCGTGAAGGACAACACGCTATTCCATACAAACATCATTCCCCAGTGTCTTAATATAGACTTTGAATACCCCTCCATTTCAGTCTCTCTTTCCGTCTGAGACAGTGTGGGCACGTGTCAAGTGATTGTCGAATTGAAATATTGATGTGGAGTATCAAAGCATGGCGTATCGCTCCTGTGTTTCCTGAACTCGCCCAAAAGCGCTTTGATCACACGCTCCTGTGATCTGACTTCTCAAGTTGTTAAGAGCACTGGAAAACAAAATGCAAACAAACTTCAATCGCCCCTGGTAGTGAGAAAAGTTTCTCTGACAAGTCTTAATTTGTGCTTAGCTATAGCTTTACATGAGTAGTGCTTTGCAGTTGGGAACTATTTAAAGTTTCACTAAATGAACCTGTAATCCGCAATTATCAATTGCATTTATCTGTTCTATTCTATATTTAGCTGAAAAGTTGAACTGCAATTCTTCAAACTTTAACAAGGCAAAATACAAGAAGTTGGTGTTTTGTTTTTTGTTTGTTTTTTCCCCCATTTTTTTTTTTTAGAGTTTTCGTGCCGAATTGCTCTCTGCTCTGACATAATTTCTTTCTTTAATATCTTATTCAAATATTGCCAAATATAGAACCTCTGTTAATCCATATTCATTTGTTGCCAACACTTACAATAGTACTCATATTAATATTTAAAGTGATTTAATATAACTAGATAAGGTGTACATATTATTATTTCATTAAAATACCTTTTACATAATAGATAATTACAATATCAAATAATGTCTAAATTAAACTTTTTTACATGCATCTATTTATTTTTCTTTTTTGTTTTGTCATGTGACACATGTAAAATATCCAGAACACACTAAAACTGGTAACAGTTAACAAAAAAGTGAGTGTTTAGTGTTTAGAATCAATATTTTATTTAAATATTTAAAGAATATACAGACCAATTCTTTGATTGATTTGTAGAGATTAATGCTGTTAATAAATTTTTAAGTACAATTAATATATATTTGTATTTGTAAAAGGTTAAATAATCGATAATCACAAATGCAAACAATAAACATTATTCAGTTAAACAACCAATACAGGGGAGCCCCATTATCGAAATTTACATTTTTTTGGAAAATGGACTGGACAGTAAATATTCGGATATTGTGAGCTCAGTTATATTTACGTTTACGGCATTTAGCAGACGCCCTTATACAGAGCGACTTACAACTCATACAGTCTTACTCAAGGGCCCAGCTGTGGCAGCTTGGCAGAGGTGAGATTTGAACCCTGGACCTTCTGGTCCAGAGTCCAGTACCGTAACCGCTAGGCTACATTCAAATTCCCATCTCATTCTGGTATGTTTAAAATTCTCCTGCTTTTAATGTTAGCTTAATAATGACCATTATCTGGGTTATGAGGATGGGCTTTGCCTCTCAGCTGCAAGCAGAAGCTAAAAGCTTGAAAGGTTTCCAAAACAGCAGTTCAAATGGACTGTTATAGATAGTGCTCAGCTGGCATTCCAAAGGGATTTATCCAGCAAATTTCATGAATAGTGGGGAAAACTAGTTTAATTAAACAAAGACAAGACTGCAACTGTACTGATCGTTAACGGAAATAATCGAATGAGTTCTTCCATCGCTGGTTGTGACAGATTTGTTTAATTTAAGCAGCTGCACTGTATTGTTGATTGTTTGTTAGCACATGTTTGTGTGATGTGATGTTTCTCTTGATAATTGCATTGCTGGCTTGTGTGTTTGTTGTGTGTTTGGCACAGTTGTTCAGATTTAAGTCCCATTGGTCATGCTGAAGCAGGTACTGTGTTTTCTACCATTTTGTATCTTTAATAAGAGTGCAAAGTAAATCTTGTTTAACTAAACTTATTACTGCCCACCCCCTCCAAGTCTGCCCTGGTGCCCTGCCTACATATCATGTCTTCAGTTCTGCTTCAGCCATGCAAATGTACATCAGAAACTTATATTTGAAACATTATGAACAATATACATGAATTGACATTCTGTATAGACTTCCACTGCTGTTTGTGTTGTGTATGTGTATATGTGTATGTGTGTATATATGTATATGTATTTATATATATATTTTTTTTTCTTTTTAGGGGTCACGTTGCAGCACTGGTGCTTTTCTTGTTTGCCCTCATTTAACTAAAAGGTAATTACATTATTGAATTGATTATATATTCACACATCAGCTGATGATTTTTACAGAAGCAGACAAGATATCTGAGTTGGAACTGCTAAACAGTGACAATAGTAACGGCAAATGTGTGACCTATCATCAAACCAGTAGTAAAGGCTAAACGAACCCATCTGTACCATTAATTGCAAAGGTCTTTGTTATGTTTCACTTTCCTGTGGAGCTGGCCGTGGTGGCCATGAGAAATACTGTCTCCGGCTGCACTGATTAAGCTTTAAAGCTGGAGAGATCCAGGGAACAGCAGGCTACATTTGTTATGTTGTCCATTTGAGGGTCATTTAGCCAAAGCAAGGCTGTAAAATTGGGTTTTGGAAATGGCCACCAGTACAAAGGCTTGTGGCTGGCTGTTTGGAGTGCAGATGGTCAAGACAGCTGGGACAATTTAGTGATCTGAGGCTCTTTAAATGCCCCCAGGCATGGTAAAAAAAACAGCTTGACAATATGCCTGCGTATTCTTGCATTGTTTTAACCTTTTTATGGGAACACTGGGCTACAGGAATGCTCTGTTTTTGATGGAATACATGTACTAATAAATAAGTTTATTTAGATAAACAGAATAATTGAAGATTTATCTTGGCATGTCATCTGTTGGCATGAAGGTGTCGAGACTTGATAAAAACCAGAATACACCTTTTTTCTGCACGACACTTTTCACAGTAACCAGCACATTATCAGTCTATCACAAAAAAGCCATTTCACACTGGAGGAACATTTTGATAGTTCCTAGAACTGTTGCCCCTTTCTTGCATGTTTGTACTACAGGAACTGGGGATTATTGTAGTTTCTAGAACGACGTACAGGCAATTTTAGATCCTACTTCCATGCAGGGACTTTTCCTGCCGCTTAGTAACCCTGAGTAATATAAGTATGCTGTGACTGGTCTAGACCTAGTGATGGAAGTGTGTATGTTTTTAAATATACTTGTACACCGGTAGCCGTATAAACAACAGATCTTCAGATGTTTCAAATGAAGAAAACAAAAGACAGACAAATGGACTGACGCAGATGTCCACAGGAGGTGCAACACAATGTTGAGTCATTTAAACAGAAGATACACAGCTAACATTTTATAATCAATTGTGTTTCATAATTTAGTTTATTTTATAATTTTTCTATTACTAGTTCAAATTTTATTCATCATTTGTTATTTATTTTAAACTAATTTTGCTATAACTTAATATACATCTAGTATTTATTTAATTAACATCTAGGCCGCCCTAGACTGGGTCCCCTCTTGAGTCTTGGTCCTCCCAAGGTTTCTTCCTACCATTTTAGGGAGTTTTTCCTTGCCACTAGGCTTGCTCAACTTGGGATTGGCCTTTTAAGATAATGTATTACTGTAAAGCTGCTTTGAGACAATGTTACGTTGTAAAAAGCACTATATAAATAAAACTTAATTGAAATTGAATTGAATTAACATTGTCACACAGTGTTCCTACCCGTTGTGAGAATGCAATCCAAATGAAGGCCTGGAAGAAATGTAGTTCTCTCGAGAGCTCTGGCATGGGATATTTCCACCTGAATTTGTATCCTGCACTATAGGGACTATAGTGAGCAGGGGTCACTGTTGCGGTGCCCGTAGCTCTTCCTTGACTGGCATCTCCTCCCTCTGGCCAGTTATGCCTGTTTGGCTCTAGCCAGATCAGGCATCACATGCAGACACGGTTGGCATTTGACTGTGTGTATGAGAAGAGAGGCAAGTTGAGAGACCAAAGGCAACCCCTACCTGCCCTGCAATGTACTGGCTTCCTGTCCGGGGCAAACTTACACTTGTGTCTTGTGTTCTTCAGGCATAGGCAGCAGCACTGGATCTTGGTGATAAGGATTTGATTCTTTGGTTATCCTTTGGCATACCAGTTGCCGAGTCTCTTGGGTCTACTTGATAGGGTGGATGGTCATATAAGGCCCTGCCATTCAAAGAGTAGTCCCAGTGTTTACAGGGTAAGGTTAAGACCAATAATGACTATTATCAAAATATACTGGATAAAAGATAAATGATCATAATGTAATATAAATGACTTTTACCTAAATCATATGGGCAGCACAATGACTCAGCATTGCCACCTCACAGCAAGAAGGTCACGGAGCAGTTTGGATCCTTTCTGTGTAGAGTCTGCATGTCCTCCCTGTGTCTGCATGAGTTTACTCTGGGCACGCCGGTTTTCTCCCACAGTCCAAAGACCTACCTGTTAGGTTAATTGATCACTCTAAATTGGCTTGACTTGACTCGGCAATTGATTTGAGTGTGTATATATATATATGGTCTTGAGATAACCTTACATAGAAATCGCTGAAGTGGCCCCTGAGGCCAATAGTGATGTTAAACGAAACAAATAAACCTGGATCACATTGATTAGAACCTTGTAGGGCTTTGATAAGGGCTAGAAATGACCACCAAGTGGCACGTGAGCGCTGAGTATGTGAGGCAGCCTGTCTTTTTTCGGATTGCCTGACGTCTTTACAGCTGCCTAATGAAGGCTGGGATCTGTGCTTGCTCTGGAAATGAGTTTTCCCTTGAAAACGGTGCAAGCCGTATCCAGGTCTATTTAAATGAGGTAACATGGGGAAGGTAAGCACAACCACAGGAGCATTGTTTTCACAGTTCAAAGTAAGGCGAGCATAGTTTGCACTTCAAAGCCACTCATCTGGGAGGCAGTAAGGGTTGGGGCGAGGGGGAGTAAGGATGGGGGTGGATTTAGGGGACAGGAAATAAGAATCAGGGTAATTAACAACTTCTGCTCGGTAATGAAGCCCACAGAAAGATACAGAGGTGGCTTCCTTTTTAATGCCACCAAATATTTGACATGCTTTACTTAAATAAATGTCGCTTAACTCTTTTTCTTGCGCCGTACTTGACTGTTATTTGGTTTTATCAGTATTAGACGCCTTAATTGCTCCCAAACCGCCATACAAGAATCCGCTGTTTATCTTGTTGCAATTATGGTCCAATGTTTCTAACATGCCTTTTCTCATTTTTGTAGCGCATTTATTTTGAAGAATGGGTGTTAATGATTTGTGGTTGCGTGTTCTTTAGGTTAACCGGATGAACAAAGGCTAATGAATTATGCAGTAATGTAGTAAACATCAATCAGTGTCTCTACAGTGCAGGGTCGGGACTACAGTACAGCCCGAGTGTTATTGTGGCGTTGAGAGTAAACCAGTATTTAAGCTGTATATGACTTTAGAGCAAAATTAATAACTGCCACTTAAAAATAAATATATATACATGTATGGCAATAATTTCATTTTAGTGTCGTATGAATGGGAATGATTTGAAACACTTGATGAAGTCCTGATTAAATGATAATCTAACTACTGGAATATCATAATTAAATATCCCCTACTTTTTGCGACCAATGTATATAAAAACATGAAAATTTGGATAATAAATATTGACTTCTGAACTGTCCTAAGTTAAAACAGTAATTTGTTTTGTTGAAGCATAAATATAAACTTGTTTCTTTGTATTATTAACTGAGCTCTGAAAACACAGCACTCTCTTATTTTTACCAGTTGTCATACACAGCGAATAAATGCTCTTGTCTTTGCTCTAACTAAATATTTGTATTTGGAATTATATCAGTAACTTATAGAATAAAACAAAAATGTACTTTAATCAAACTGTTAACCTACAAATAGTAAAACAAGAAGCTTTTCCAAAGCTGTAAATTGTAGTTTTTCCTGATTTTGTGTGTTGTTGTTGTATTTAAAAAAAAAATTAATGTAATTAGTTTATTCCATCATGAATATTATTCAGTTGTGTGTTTCAAAAGTGACTTTTTGGTGACTTGTCCTTTATGATTCATTAAATATCATAAAAAAGTCATTTTAAGCCATTTTAACTCATTAATTGATTACATTATGTTCTATGTCTTGCAGCCTAGATACGGTCTAATCATAGCATCTTGGATTGAAAGGATAAATTTATGGAGCTAAGTTTTAGGAGGTCTTGGTTTTAGTAATCAGCCCTAAGCCCTAAGCCTGTCCCAAGGCAAATTACACACAGCTCTTTTACCTCGTGGATCAAACACCTGCTATTCTGTTACAATCAAAATTACAACCAAAATTACCATACAGAGCTAACGCCAAAACTATACATTATATAGAAGTCAATGATAATGACGAGCACTGCATTTCAATACAATGTAGGAATTATTTTGTAGTCTCAATATATCTGCTGTACTTTATATCTGAAAAAAATTATTTATATGAAAAAACTCAATGAATTATGGTATAACACAATCAATTAGAAATATTTTCATTTTGATTTGAGTGAACATTATTGTTTCAGGATGAAGACCCCCGGTTGATATGTGGTGCAGTGACAAAGCCAGTAGCCCTTCCACAAATGTTGAACTAAATATTTTATTAATATTTGAAGTTATTATTAAATCTATCATATCAGGTATAATCTTATTTCCATGTCATTGTTAGATCACATAAGCTTTATTAAATCAAAAGGTAATAATTCATCGATTTATTATATTATTCTGAAGACATAAATCCATTATTTATTTTTATCCATAATTTTTATGCAATTATAAGATTTTTAGAACTTTTATTCAAAACCTCATATGAACCTTTAATACATACACACTCTTCTTATCAGAATCATTCCATATACACTGCTCACAAAAATAAGGGGATAGTTCTTATTCCCCTAAGTTTTGTATGCACTATAGAGCCTTATATTTATGTTATTCTTTTAGCAGTCGGCTCATCAGAAGGCCACTGACTCACGTTTCACCAGTTTTGGGTTAGTTAGAGCTTATCCCAAAATTCAGCCTACCATTTAAGCCCAAGTCCTCTAGAATGGCTGTTTCCTGCAGCAGATGGCATTTATCTCCAAGCTACATGAGCTGTGTTTAGCAACACAAAGTAATAAATATTGCATTAGCAAGAACAGTTGTTTGATGCTGGCTTGTTCTTAAAGTCACAGTTTATTAAGTTTCGCTTACAGGTTTTCATTAGATCATATAATAAACGTTTGCTGTGTGTCTGTGTATGCATTCATTTTAGAAAAAGAATCATTCTTCTGTTCAGAGGTCATTGCTTATATCATCAAAGAATTATTTTTTTCTAAATGTTGCATTTAGCTTCTAATAGCTTATCATGGATGATTTTATACAAGTTAATTTAATCTTAGTGTCCAAAGTCATGAGTATATATTAGTAATGTGTCCCGCAGTCATATGAACATAGAAAGCAAAAATAATAATAATAATAATAATAATAATAATAATACCAATAATAATAATAATAATAATAAGAAGAAGAAGAAGAAGAAGAAGAAGAAGAAGAAGAAGTATTATTATTATTATTATTGTTATTATTATTATTATTATTATTATTATTATTATTATTATTATTATAAGTAAACAATATAACAATAATAATAAACACTTCTAAACTCAGGGCATCATGTCCCTGAGATGCATATATATATAGTAAAAAAATATATAGTGTGTGTGTGCTTCTCAGAGAATGTACAACAACCTTTGTGTTTAGTGAATGTGCAAAATGTATTATGCAATATTTCATTCCCATGGTTGCATTTGAATCATTTCTTCTTAGTTTTTGTTTTGACAGGCTTCTAATTTTGTCAGTTTAAACATTTTGTAGCAAAATTTAATAATGTATATAAATGCAAAAAGTCGGTAATTCACAGCACTGAAACGGTGATTTTTATAGTTGAAAATTCAGCAAGCCAAAAAAAGCACGTGAAGCCATTAAGGAAATTAGAACACAGTCAGGATACACAGACAATTCATCAGGCTAAAATTTCTGTCCAAATTATGTTTAAATGTTTTTGCTCAGATGTTTTTTTTTTCTTCAGAGTTGACATAAAGACGTGCTGATGTGATCAGGACCCCCTAAACAGAAGCTGGCATGAAATAACGAAATGAGAGTTTGATGTGTGATTTTAGCTGCTGTAATCAGATGTTTGCAGTAATGGCATGCATAGGAAAAAACAAAGGATGATTGTCATGCGCGGTGAGGTGAGAGCTGAGCTCGGGGTCTGAATGAGAATCCAGTGCGCCTTTTTTAAAGGCGCTTTAGCACAAAGACGCGCTCTTTCTCCCGCTCCCTCTCTCACTCCGTGTGTGTGTATTAAAATGTTAAAGGGCTCTCTGACTGACCGTAAGCTCAGAGAGATGAAGTGAAGTCCCCGGGCCTCCTGATCCGGGTTTAATCTGGATCTGTGTGATGTGATGATGTGATTGCGCCCTTAACTTGAACCCGCAGCGTGAAAGCGTCCCGCAGAGGCGCTCATGTGGCCGCGCGCGGAACAAGAGGAACTGACGAGCTTTGATCGCTTTTATTCCCTTTAACCTGCGCGTTTGTTAGTCAAATGTCCTTAAGACGAAATCTGGCGCACGTGTGTGAGAAAAAATATGTACTCTCTCACACACACAAGAGCACTTGCATGTAGAACCCAGGGCCGTTTCTATACTACTTGTTGTACTGGGGCAGACAGAATTCAAAGGGGCGCAACTGTACCCTTGGCTTGCCAATCAGTCTCAGGGGCACAGGTGTACATATAAAATAAACCTGTTAAAGTATAATGCGTGATTTAACACTAAAGTGGCTGTTACTCTGCCATAGATGATAAATTAACAAAATTAGCACTAAATGATGTATTTTATAGAACTGCATTAACTCATGTAGATATGAGTTATCATTACCATTACATATTAATATTTGCAGATGTTCATTACTCCATGAGAAAAACCAAAGGAAACAATCTCTGACTGACAGACAAGCTTTTGAAAAGGGCAGTTATGGGACATGTAGTGTCTGCAGTCAATTTGTCTAGCATGTATTTGTCTAGTCCTGTAGATCTGCTCAGAAATTCAGGGTAAAATTGATTGCAATCCTAATTTTAGTGGGACAGCTCAACATTTTACTGATGCATGTGCCCTAGTGACGTTCAGTTCAATTACATTCAAATGTATTTCTATAGCGCTTTTTACAACGGAGCATTGTCACAAAGCAGCTTTACAATCTTATAATATCTTTAAAGGCCAATCCCAAAAATAAGTTTAATGTCTAATGAAACACTGTTTGAAAGGCCTCTGCTAGAAACAATATCATAATACTCAGTAGAGGCTCTCTTCACTCTCAGAACAGCCCCAGTAAGAACAGAAGATGTTGGATACATTTATTGCTCCATGTTGATATGATTGCATCACTCAGTTCCTGCAAATTTGGTCAGGTGCACTCATGATCCAAATCTCCGGTCCTACTACATCCCAAACGGATGTACATCCCACTGAAAAAGTCAGGTTCAGGTGCTCCATTCCGTTTCCATTTACTTTGCTTTGTGACGTGGTGTATATATGCTGGAAGTAGCCATGACAAGATTAGTAAACTGTTGCCACGAAGGATTGCACATGCCGATCGACAATAATCAAATAATCTTTACCAGTACATTACCTCCACCAGTCCAAACTGCTAAAACAATGCATACTTAAAATTGTTGACTTAACCATTTGTGTGCCTGAACAGAAATTGAGATTCATCAGACAAGGTTACATTTTCCCAGTGAATTCTGCTGTTGTAGCCCATACACCTCAAGGTCTGACATGTTCTACATTCTGAGATTCTTTTTATACTCAATATAAACTCTTAAGACTATTGTGTGTAAAAAATATCAGGAGATAAACACTGCTGCCAAACAAATGGCTGCTTAGATTCCATCCATTGAGTGTTGGTATGTATATCAAGCAGAGACCAAACATCACATCTGAGAGCAATTATGATGCACACACACACACACACACACACACACACACACACACACACACACACACACACGCGACCTATGAGAGGTATTCATGTGCAAATAGGAGTCCTCGTAATGTTCCCCACACGTTTTAATGAACCGCCAACAAATCAATTAAGCTCTACAAACGAACCTCTGGGTCGTCTGAGCTTCCTAAACGTCTCCAAGATCTCACACACCTGTATAGGCCTACACACCCCACAGAGACACTCAGCATCAGGATTCCTACTGGCTGATTCACGTTTAGGTTTGAATTGCAAAGCCGCATACCTCCGGGATGCCCAATAGGAGGCGCTCCCCTCGGCCTTATAGCTCCCAGAGGTCAACCCTTGGCCATGTTGGGTCCTTCTGTGTCGTTGGAGGGCGGACTTTGTGCTCTAAGATGTGCCTGCATATCCAATTTCCCCGAGCCGTACCGGGGCAGGTTCCAGAGTAATCAGTGCTCTCTTGGTTTTTTTTTTTTTCAATCGAAAAGAAGTTACACCTGCCCTGATCTAAGGGCTTGGTGATCACAGAACGGCATTCTGGGTAGGTATGTAGGCTTTAATATCCATCCATTATCGTCGCGGAACAACTCTGGACGGGGTGCCAATCCATCGTAGGGCACGCACGCACAGTCACAAACACAGTCACACACTGAGGGCCACTTTAGAGACACCAATTAACCTAGCACGCACATCTTCGGACTGTGGGAGGAAACCGGAGTACCCGGAGTAAACCCACGCAGACACTGGGAGGACATGAAGAAAGGACCCAGGCCGCCCCACGCTGGGATCGAACCCCGAACCTTCTTGCTCTGAGGCTTCGGTGCTACCCCACCGAGCCCCCCGTGCCGCCCCTAAAGTCATTGATATCATCTAAATAAAAAAAAAAAAATAATGAAATCATGTATGTAGTGAAGGTTTTGCTCACGATGGGGTTTAAGCAATATGTGAAAGAATCAGGATGCAGAAAGCAACCGCAGAAAGGAGCTCAGGACTGGTTCAAGAGAATAAAAGTAAATGTTTTACAGGGCGCCGTCAAGATCAAAGCGGGAATCTCTCGGCTCGCGCACGCGAGCGGAAATCACACGGTAGCTTCAGTTCTAGAGACTGCGTTTCTTACACAAAACAATCCTAAGGGGAAATTAAATCCCGGATTAAGGCGCTGACTGAACTGTTTCTGCGTTTAAATACCATTGCTTTAAAACAAAACGCCTCGCTCTGATCCCGTCTCTCCGCGCTGGGCTTGAGCCTTGGGCTTCACTGTTTCGGTGGAGCTACTGGTTGAAGGCGGGTCGTGATCTCAAACGCTCTTAATTCCACGTTTCCTGGTGGGGTTTTCCTCAAGGAGAAAACACGCCGGTAAGGAGTAGCGTTTGAGGTTCCGCTACTCAGATTCAACACCAGGTTTAAGGAGGAACAGAGAACGCGAATTAGAAACTGGCGTGACCTTGTAGTGCAACGGGCTTAGCGGGGTTAAGGAAGCCCTATAGCAGTCAAAACCAAAAAATAAACTTGTGGTCGTGGCACCCTGCCCTAATAAGATTTGATTACAATTGGATTACAATCCAAGCAATAGTGGCTTAAGGGCCTCGCTTAAGGGCCCAACTGTGGCAGCTGTGGAATTTGAACCCTGGACCATCAGGTCCAGAGTCCAGTACCTTAACGGCCAGGCCACCCCAGTCCCAGCAGCAGACGCTCGATTGAGGAGGTTGATTGTTTTGATTGCTTCTTTAAAATAACGGCATTTAAACCTTCAGGATTGCCTTCGGATCGGGTCATTTTGTAATTTTTTTTTTCCTTTGCACACAAACCCGTGTGATTTCTGCTTGAGCGGAGAGATTCCCGGTTTGATCTCGCCAGCAAGTGAGGCTCAGGAGAGCCCGAACTAAAACATTCAGCCCCCTGTAAAACATTTACTTTTTATTCTCTCGCCGAACCCGAAGCACCGCACGTTCGATAATCAGGCCTGAGCCCGGCTCGCCGAGGAACGTTCCGTTTCAGCCCTGCGGCGGCCAATTAAACCAACACAACGCAGCTCAGACTTTAGCAGGCGAGGTTAATGAGTTATTTGTGTAGTCGACGCGTTTAAAAGGTTAGGTTTGTCCGCCTTGCTGCCACTTCTGCTTCTGGCTAAAGACGAAGCTCTCGCGCTCCTCTCCCAGGCGACTGTAACGAGGGTCACGAGGCCACCTGGTGAACGAGGAACCCGGTGACCAGCAGAACCTTCTGCGCACGCACAGAGCTTTTAGAGAAGCTCGGCACGGGTTCACGGGAGGGGGTCACGTTCAGGGAAATGTAAAACTTGCGAATCTCAGTTCAAAAGCCAGATCAAATGGAAAACCTATACAGGAACTCTTCCAATTTTAATCGACCCCCAGTCAATCGTGTAACTTCAGGACACAGAAAGGCAGCTTTATGCTCACGGGGACACGAGCTGCTGCAGAATGACATCCCCTAACGTTAACCTCCACTAAAATTAGCAGTCCTAACGTTCTTTGGACGCAGAAATTGGGCCTGAAAATAGCACCTGTACTAAGAAAACCAGGGCTGGACGTCTAACTCAAAGATCTTGACCCGAGATGCAAAATGCAACAAACGCAACGACCTCAAACGCAACAAACAAAAACAACAGAACGGAACAGAAATCAGACGTGAAAAAGATAAAGACTTCAACATAAAGAAATAAGAATAGGAAATCCCAATAACTTTAAAAAAAATTTTTTTATTGCTGACGGAACGAAAGGGGGATTTTTTTTTTTTCATTTCGGTTGTTAATAAAAGTCCAGGCCTGCATTTCGCCCCGTCAGCGTTCCAAAAAAGTTGGGACGGGGACAAGACAGGGCTAGGAAATGAATGAAATGCTTAAAAAACAAACAAGCAAGATTGGAAGGGATTTCGATGTTTCTGCCTCTACGGAGCGTAACGTCATTAAGCGATTCCGAACCTGGAGGAATTTCGGTCTTAAAAAGTAAACCGAAGAGGGGTGATCTCCCTGCGCTCCCTCAGAGCCGTCATTCATCAGAATCTGACAGGAGCACGTGGGTAAGGGATTACTTCATCCAACCTTCATCAAGCTCTGCAATACAGGGTCACGTTCACAAACGCCACTTAAAACTTTACAGCACCAAAAGACACAAGCTCCGCCCACTTTTCTGGGCTCGGTGGCCTCTAGGACGGACCGTCACCATGGAAACCATGGAATCGGGATTAGAGATCTTTTTTTTTTTTTTTGGAAGAAACGGACCGTCCATCCGTTCTTTGGTTTCCTTCTCCTCGGCAGGATTAGATGAACACGGGGCGAACCCGGGACATCCTCACCCTCTGCTTGTGATGGTCGGTAGAGGAATGCCTCGTATCTGACGTCCTCTCAGCAGATACGCCCTGCGATTGGACGGCTGCTGCTTGTTTAAGGCGAGCATTGGACAAACACAAACAAGCGAGGCGAAGCTCAGCGACTCGGAGCTTTAATAAAGCTCAGTATTGACTCACAGGATTCATTCTGACTGGGGATCAGCTGCTACCGCTACCAATTACTGTCAGTTTACAGAGGGACCCGAGGTTGAGGAGCGGGGGTGGGGTGGGGTGGGGTGGTGAAGGGTGAGGGGGGTGGGGGGCGGGCGGGCTTTCTTGTACAAACCTGCAGGAGGTGGAGTCTGACGCAAGTAAACGCAGCACTCTCGCTTTGTTCTTAGAAGCCATTTACGTCCCCCCGCGCCCGCGCCCGCGCCCCCGACCCCATCCCCCGGCCCCCCTCCTCCTCCTCAAATTACAATACGCAGTACACACTCCAGTATCACACACTCCAAACGGATCATGGTGTACTCCATCAAATCGTATTCTGCTATGTGTCTGTAGCCCTGTCATCGGGCATCCTCGGGAATTGCGTCGTCCATCCCTTAAAACCAGAGGAAATCTGAAATTGGGAAAGCTGGGAACCCTGGGCGAGGCGGAGGTACAAGGATTGATGAACAAAAAGGACGGGAGCTCCCTGACCCGGGACATGGAGGGTCCTGGGCCTTAAGTGAGGCACGGTCAAATAAACTTACAAACAAATCGCACGCACCTCGCCTTGCCAGAGGTGGGACACGAGTACAGTAGGGTTGGTTACAAAACCTGGGTTCGAAATTTCAACGAGCAGGTTCCTTGTTACTGAGCTTGAGCAGAGGACCGGGTTCGACAGACTGCGCTCTCCAAGGGTCCTAAACGCTCAACGTGAACGAACAGCCGCCTAGGAAAACCAAACTTCTCTCCGGTCCCCCTGAAACCTGGACACTTGGTACGAACCAGGGAGGCTCAGCAATGGGAACCAGAGCTGCAGCAACCGGGCAATGCCAACTGAAATCCAGCCCAGTTTTATACAACTGGCCATCATCTCAAAGCTGACCTTAGGCAACAGCGGCAGGACAAAAACCCCCTTCACGCGATTGTTAATAAAGCTTAGGAGGACCACGACTCCAAAAGATGCTCCGAACTTCCTTGGGCATCCTGGATGTCGTTTGTGACGCGTCACTACGGAGGCAGATCTGATGTGATGATTGATCTAATATTAAAGCCTGTTTGCAGTTCACGGGTTAACACTCGGTTCCTGCAGGTGATCAGAGAAGCAGAAGCTGAAATCCAGAAGAAGAAGAAGAAGAAGAAGAAGAAGAAGAAGCCAAAGCTCAGGAGAGCGGAACACAAACATCAGCATCCAGCTCTTAATGAGCATCCTCGCGTTCCTCACGATTCCACTAATTTGATCAATTTCCAGCACAAAGACGTAATTGGACAAAACTAATTAGACTCAGACTTTGTCGCCGAGAGAGCCTCCGCGGTTCAAGCCTTCCGCCTACCTGCTGCGCTAAAATAAGACGGAGCGTCAAGAGCACGTGCGCTAATTCGCCTCGACAAGCTTCAGCGCCGGGGGCGAAACGTTCCTCACCTGTACATACGGAACGGCAAACGTGCAGCGCGGCCGTGAGAGACGGGAACGTGACGTTACATCACACCGATTTCCATTCTCGATCCAAGCAGGCGACTTAGCGACTGTCCTGAACTATTTTCAGCACTTTAGTTAGTACATGATCATTTCTGTTACAGGGTGGTTACTTACTTAAGCTTTTACAAGTTATTTATCTGTTTCATCGAATCTGTTGACGTTTTTTCCTGTCTAATAAAGCCCGAATCGGAAGCCCGGGTTTATACTTGATGCGTTGCAACTACCGCGAGGGTGCACGAGCCAAAAATGACGCCCCTGCGCTTTCAGATATTCCAACGTCCTCGTTTCCCAAAGGTACCTGCTCCCATAAATAACCATTTAATTAGGCAGAGACTAAGGCGATATAACTGCATGAGTTAAGTGTTAAGTTTAAACGAGACTATAGTGTGGCTTAAATATCAGGAATATTACTGGATAATACCTCGTCTACGCTTCCTTGGGTCTGAAAATGTTTAGATCCTGATTATTTGTATGATTTCTTGCAGACAGTTTAGGTGTTACAGATCTGTACCTCTTACCCGTAATCAAATATTCTCGTACAAACATTTCCCAGCGCTGGAACAATCCATAAGCAGAGGTTTATTAATGAGATTTCCTTCTATATTTAAATGCTGGATTCAGTTTGAGTTTTATTTCTATGTTTAGTAATTACAGGACTCCAGTAATAAGATAAAGAAGAGAAACTGGATTCTCTTCCAGGATCTGTTTTTTCTTTTTTATTCCTATATTTAAGTATTCTTTTTAGTTCCTGAAAATGAGTTCCTATACTTAATTATCAAAATTAATTTCTGAATTTTTATTTAAATATGCAAGATCTGGATTTAGTTCCTGAAAATGAGTTCCTATATTTAATTATCAAAATACATTTCTGGATTTTTATTTAAATATGCAAGATCTGGATTTAGTTCCTGAAAATTAGTTCCTATGTTTAATTATCTAAATTAATTTCTAAATTTTATTTAAATATATAAGACCTGGATTTAGTTCCTGAAAATGAGTTCCTATATTTAATTATCAAAATTAATTTATAAATTTTATTTAAATATATAAGACCTGGATTTAGTTCCTGAAAATTAGTTCCTATATTTAATTATCAAAATTAATTTCTTGATTTCATTTCTATTTTTTAACCTCAGATTTAATTCTTGGAATTTATTCCTATATTCCTATTTGGATGGATTTAGTTTCTGAATTTTACTTCCAATTCTTAATTCTCAGATTTCTAGCTTGTTTTTAGTTTCTGAGCTTCGTAGCATCTACTTTCCTTTTCTTTTTATAAGCACTCATCAATACAGGAGCAGTCAGAATCTGAACGTGCGCTATACGTTCATTTAATAATTTATCCTTACACATTTAATCATTTGGAACTTGCCACACATTTAAAGTAAACATATCACATAGAACTCGCTTTTTTAGCTCATGTGGAGAACCTACCAATTTACCCTCTGTCAAATCAGGCGCTCAAAGTCATTTTTTGGAGATGTTTAGGTCTGAAAACATGAGATTAAACAACAGATCTGGCTCTGTTATTGGCTCTTAGGTCACAAACTGATCAATTAGAATGACCCCGCCCTTCATTTGCATAACCACACCCACCCAAACACCTGAGCCTTATGTTCCAGAAATGCTCGGTTGCTGCTGCATCCTGGACTTTTTTGCTTTATGTAATTGCTGAATGTAGTTTGAGTCGTGTTTCTGTATATTTTATTCCAATTTAATTCCTGGGCTAAATTTTAATATTTACTTTATTTACAGGATGTTATATGTGATTTTTATTCTTCTATTATTATTTCTAATATTTAATTCCTGGACTTTATTCCTATATTTATTTCTAATATTTAATTCCTGGACTTTATTTCTATATTTATTTTTAATATTTAATTCCTGGACTTTATTCCTATATTTATTTATAATATTTAATTCCTAGACTTTATTTCTATATTTATTTCTAATATTTAATTCCTGGACTTTATTTCTATATTAATTTCTAATATTTAATTCCTGGACTTTATTTCTATATTTATTTCTAATATTTAATTCCTGGACCTTATTCCTATATTTATTTTTAATATTTAATTCCTGGACTTTATTTCTATATTTATTTCTAATATTTAATTCCTAGACTTTATTTCTATATTTATTTCTAATATTTAATTTCTGGACTTTAGTCTTACATTTAATTCCTGATTTTTTTCTTACAATGATTAATACTCTTAATACTCAATTCCTAATTTTAGTTCCTAATTCTTCTTCTATATTTAATTCTTACTTTTAATCCAAGGACTTTCCTACCAACATGTAATACTCTATAATTAATACTCAGATGTAATTCCTGGTTTTAGTTCCTGAGTTTTATTTCTATACTTAAGTCTCGGGTAAGAGCATGGATTTATTCCCGAGTATTATTTCTCTATTTAAATCCTGGATTTTATTCCTGACATTCCAATACTATCGATTTCATTCCTGTACTTTAATTCCTAATTTTGAACCCTATACAGTATTTAATGAATGTTTATTTTATTCCTAAATTGTTCAGATTCGACTCATGATGCCGTGAATCTTTATCCTTTAAAGTGACAGGCACTCGAAAAAGTACAGGTCAGACTTAAGGCTTAATTAGACATTTCGATAAGGCTCCAGGAAATGCAGTAACTTATGAAAAAGGGTTGGAATATCTCAAAAAAAAAAAAAAAACGTTCTGAGGCCTTACAAGAAGCACGAGTGAATCATCCGAGAAAGGGTCCAAAACTTTCGCACACGCCAAATGTTTATGTGTTAAAACGTGTTCCATTTAAGCCTCTGTCGTTTGGAGAACCAATAAGACATCATCTGACACGGAAATCGTCTCCGGAGAGATCCGACTGGGGCAGGGGGAGAACATACCAAACTCCACACGGCCCGCAATTCAGAACGATCGAATTTGGGCTGCTAGTGGGTTGTAAGTTGTTTTGTTTAGATCTGGCTATTGAGGGCGTTTTTTTATTTTTTATGATTGTTTAACCAAACGTCTACGGGACTAAAAATAATCATTTTGTGTTTTATTAAAAGACTTTCCATTAAACCAAATTAAATTTCTCTCCAGCATTTATTCCCTACCTGACGTGCTCCATTCCCTCTGCTAGAGTCAAACTGATTCACATCCTCATTTATTCAGATTTATTATTATATCGAGACGATAAAAAGAAGAACAAACACCAATCGAAAGCCGAGCAACGCTGAGAGTGGGTTTGCAGCTTTCATTTTTCTCTCTCTGTGAATCATCTGTTCCAAATCTGGAACTTTTATTTCAGTTCAAACTCCCTCGATTTGTCATCCTGTAGCATGTGGAACTTAAATCAATTCTAAAATACAGATTTACTTCGTCCCTAATCATCCCTAAGCTGCACCGAATCTGGACCTGCACCGATCGAGATCTGGACAGGTCCCGAAAGGAACCCGAAATCCTGCCAGGGGAAGGTCAGAGCAGATCATTAACGGAGGGAGAAGCTGCCAAATCCCCAGCGCTGGAACAATCGATAAGCAGAGGTTTATTAATGAGATTTCTTTATTTCTATATTTCATTGCAGGATTTAGATTGAGTTTTATTTCTATGTTTAGTAATTACAGGACTTTTATAGGTGGATTTTATTCCTATATGTAAGTCCTCTTTTTAGTTCCTATATTTAATTATCAAAATTAATTTCTGGATTTTTATTTAAATATGTAAGACCTGGATTTAGTTCCTGAAAATTAGTTCCTATATTTAATTATCAAAATTAATTTCTGGATTTTTATTTAAATATGTAAGACCTGGATTTAGTTCCTGA
>JAUZST010000891.1:32528-45200 GCA_034779995.1 Parotocinclus haroldoi
TGTGTGTGTGTGTGTGTGTGTGTGTGTGTGTGTGTGTGTGTGTGTGTGTGTGTGTGTGTGTGTGTGTGAGAGAGCGTATGTGTATGTGTATATATATATATATATAAATTCTAAACTGCTTTGAATGATTCATATAAGATCACATATAAACATAAAAAACATGCAAACTGCATCAGTTCACAAGTACAAAAGGACAAAGCTCCAGTGTCACCTCAGTAATGGTGAAATTGCCCAAAGCCATGAGGATTTATGGGATTTATGGCCCTGTGACTCCATAGGAAGCATATGATGCTGATGTGACTTCAATTATGTTTTGAATCACCAGATTTTCCATGTTCTCTCAGTACAGGGAAATATACAACGTTTGTGTGTAGTAATGCTGGATGCGGCAGATTTGATTAAAAACATGGTGATTTTATAATTTTAACACTCTTTATGTAGTTACCATGTCATGAGGCTTATCTGCCAGAAACGTATCTCATCTGCTCAGAAATACTGAGTCACAGTTTCTGTCTTGATTTCTGAATTTACAACAGCACGTGGTTATTTATCATGTGGCACTTTGTCATGTCTGCCATGGGCACTCCATGTTCCTCTGTTGCATGGCTGAGTTGAGAGAATGATAGAGATGTTACAAGGGCAAAGCCATCATTGTGCTGTGAGGTGGCAGTTTCTTTGGAGCCACCATCTGCTGAGAAGGTCAGGCCGTCTGTAGGGTTCAGCTCTCCTGGACCCGGCCTATTGCCCAGCTGCTGTGCCTGGGCACTCCCCAACCCACGCACCACAGCACTTCCACACCTCCCAATTATCACTGCCTCACAAATTATACATAACATAAACCAGAGTCCACTGTGCCACCAAAACCCTGCTCATCAGAAGAGTGAAACCACAGAACGGCAGGATTTGCGCATCGCTCATTCAGGCTTCTCTCTTCCCACAGGCCATGGAAGGAAACACTAGATTTCGTAAAACCGAGTTCCCCACACTTCTGACTGGCCCTTTCTAACCACTGCGCAACATGTGCTATTCAGTGTGGTGGCACAAAGTGTGGTCACATTCCACACACCCTCCTTGGCTCATTCCATACAGCAGCCCCTCAGCTATTGCTTCATGAGGGAAAACACAGTTCAGTTTTATAGCAAATTTAATAAGCCCTGGCCATGCAGCTTTTTGGAGTACAGCGGATCATCTAATGGTTTCAAAAAGATCTGCTGTACCTGACTGCTTTGCTATACCTGCTTCCTTCCCTACAATGTCTACTGTGCAAAGTATGGGACCAGAAGTGGTCTACTTTGAGAAGTCTAGTCAAAGCAATCGGTCTCTGTTGTATTCAGTCCAGCACAATGTGGTTTTTAACCCATGGCAAATATGACGTGACTTAATTTGTGCAGTTATTCAATTAGCATCAAACCACTGCTGGCTGTTTTGGTTAAGTTGCTGCTTAGCTTCCAAGAATTGGAGAACCTTTAGGGCACATAGTGAATTAGGGTTTATTATATCTTAAACAACATGGGAAATTGGCTTGCAGTTAAATGACTGGGTAATTAGTAAATCTCACTCACTCAAATATTTATACAGGTATTACCTCTTTGGCGTCTGTTTATTCTTCTCTGCTGTCTTAATCTGTGGTTAATTTTCTTCTGTTTCCTTCTCTCTTTATCCTTGCTCGCTTGATTTGTGTCTCTCCTGTGAGTCAGAAATGATACATTTTTATTATTTTTTTAAATTTAGGTTTTGCATTTTTGCGCTCCTGTTCACCACATCATTCTTTCCCAGCCTCCCTCCCTGCCTGCCGCCTGGCAGGCCTGCGTGTCAAAGGTGGCTGCAGGAGTGCAGACTGTGGGAACAGCCGGTCAGCCTCGCTTGCTCCCCTGCTCCCCAAGCGGATGGGGCAGCCATCAATCCCAGCCTACGTGAACCCCCACTTCTCCCCTCCCTAACAGCGCAACCCACACACTTGCTCCCAAATAATCCGCGGAAGCAATTTCATCTCGACTCGGGTGGCGGCCCATTGTCGCCAGCCCCTTCAATCTTACCTAATTAACTCTCGCTTTGTCCCATATCCGAGCTTCTGGACTCATCTCTCTGGCATTCCGATCGGGGATGGTCTCTACACTCCCAGGCAACCCTCGGACCCTAATCCCACCAAGAACCCATCCCCTCCCTTTAAGAAACTCTTTCCATTTTTTCCCCAACCTGCCGATCACCTACTTACGGAGTTAGGTAGGGGCATTAACTCCTTGGGTTTTTGTGAAAGGAGAAAACGAAGAAGGGGGTAAAGAGAAGAGGGCGAGAAAGCGACTCCAACCCAGACAATTAGAACAATGGACTAGGCCAGTAGGGGGCTAACTCGCAGCGTCACGCCTGGACGGTGGGGTATTTTGTCGGTTTAATGAATTGTCCATCAGTCCCTGGCTACATCACAAACCGTGCGGGGAGAGGACAGCAGGGACCCAGACACTAAGTCGGTATTTATTACACTGCCTTTGTCACTAATTGAGCTAATTATCACTGACTCCTCAGCACTCCCACAATGACAGTACCCCTCCACCACCTTCCTCATATCTTTAGCGCCTGGGAATGCCACCTTATATCGTTTCTTTATTCCTGCACCCATGGTCTCTTTTCCTTACACTCATGTTTATTGTTCTGCATTTGTGATCTTTCAGTCTTACAAAGCATATCTGGGTCCACATCAGACCTCTCAGGCTAAAGCACACAAAATACATTTTTGGCTTGTGCAGCTTCGATTCTTGCTCACAGTTCACTTTTTCCCCTAAAGCATAGGGTTATAGCATATCAGGATATACTTAAGGGTAGGTCCTGTGCTAGCTGAATAATAAATTTAAAAGTTGGCACACATATGAAAATATCTAAAAAAAAATAATTATAGAGACAGAAGATACTCCTGTCATTAGTCTCATATCTTCTTGGCTTTTCATCTCTCCATCACTCCAGCCACCATTCATTTTATTGCTGCTTAGTGCTTTATATGGTCTGACCTCTTGCTCTGTTGTTACTAAATTAATTGGTCACCTTTATGTTCATTATTCACTAATTCATTTTAAGTTCTGCTCCAAACAAATTGAATCTGTTTTGCTGTTCTTTATGGATTTCTTCAGAGCCATTCATCTATATCATTTCTTTTGCAGTTCTCCTGTGCTCTATCTGTCTGTGTCCTTCTCTATAGTGTGTGAGGCTTGTTGGATTCGCATGGTTGTGTGGTCGTCAGGCTGGCCAACCTTTGCCAGCCTGAACGAGACAGAACCTTCTCCCATGCATCCAAACTCCTGTGGTCACACTCTCCTGCCAGTAGAATGGGGGGGGGGGATATGGCCTGTAATTATTACTTTATTTTTACCAACATTAACTAAATGAAGCAAAACATTGGGTGTTGTAAAAACATATAGGATTGACGCTGTGTTTTGGCAGTGCACAGGCTCTCTGTGCGGTTTCTGTGGATTTGGGGTGGAGTGGTCTGCTCGCGTGTTTTCTTCAGCAGCTTCTTCGAGTTTAGGGGAAGTGATAGACTTGTGCAGTTGCAGTGCGTTTTTTGTTGAAAAGAAACGCTTTCGCTGTATTTTATTACAGGATACGAATGATAGATAGATGTGAAAGTGAAAAAAGTGCAAAAGTCACCATTCGAATAGTTATACCATTTGCTTTAACACCATATATAATTGTTTCTCAGTGTCTTTATTAGACAACAAGAAAATAGAGGAAATTTGTATGCAGTATTAAAAAACTGCCTAATAAATAATATTAAAAAGAGCTTCTACGAATGGTGTTTTTGGACGGGTAGCAGCTGAGAAAACAAAGGCTACGATATGATAAAGTTCACAAAGATTGGAATGAAGATCAATGGAAAATGGTATTGCAGAGTTTGAATTTTTTTGGGAGTATATTCTATATATGGTCATTATAATACTTATATCATACTAAATCTAATGGTGAATACACTCTGTGTGTCTGTGTGTCTGTGTGTGTGTGTGTGTGTGTGTGTGTCTGTGTGTCTGTGTGTGTGTGTCTGTGTGTCTGTGTGTGTGTGTCTGTGTGTGTGTGTGTGTGTGTGTGTGTTCATAAAGAACATTGATAGAAGACACATTTGTACTTAAAAAATATAAACTTTATTTTACTATTACACTATTTATTATAAAAAAAAACAGAAACAATCATGAAAAACCTAATCTTAAGAGATTTCCTAATACTAAAATACTTTTTACTGTCCTCCTCTAACATGTCCATCCTAGAACAATAAATACTTTTATACACAAAAATGTCGTTCAGTGCATGTAAACCATCTTCAAAGACAAAATGTTAGGGTAGCAATATGGGTAAGGTATTTCGTTTGTCATTCTTTGTGTGTGTCACTTAAATTTAATCGCACCAAATGTACTGACAAAAAGAAATGTTTGTGGTCTTTCTTCTAAAGACACAACACCGTGAATGCAATTACATCCTTTGATAGCTTTTTACTTTGATATCCTTTTCATAATTTGTACGTCCTATCTGCATAAATATATATTTATTTATCTATGTTTATTATTTACAACATTTTGGTTATGCCAGCTGATATACAAAACAGTTGTGGCATCACACTCTCAGTATGGATTATGTGACCACTGTAAACTAAGTAGTAAGAAATTTACAAGATTATCATTACCTATAATAGTTTTACATCGTCATAAATTTAATATAGTGGTTCAAATGCCCTATTTCATGTGCGAAATGCTTCAGGTCCAAGTTCTGGGATAACTGCTGCTCCCCATACAGACTTTTTAGTGCTACTCCATGTACCCAAAAGAACTGGATCAATTCAGAGATGTCTTTCAGTGTTTGGTCTTTACATTCATTCATTTTATAAAGAGGGCTCTGGTCATTTGTTTGCTTCCAGTCAGCCTTTATCAGTACCATGGTGTGGTGTACCACACAGTAGTAAATATGGTTACAAAATGACGGATCACTGTAAGCCAGGCTGGGAAGCACGATGAGTTTGAGTGGGAAATTCTGAGAAGTTGGACCAAGTCCAGCATTTTTTACACTACGCAGAAATCAGGAAAGCATGACATCCTTGAAACGTATTTCACACAGTTTTTTTCATGAGGAACTGCAGCTAAAGAAAACAACACACCGATATTTTAAAAAACCATCCTCTAGTAGGAGTTTTTCACCGTTTATGAGAGAACATGCTTGTGGTCCCCGGCCACAGGAACATCTGTCAGAGTTTGTGTCCAGGTCCTGCTTTCCAGTTTCCTGCTCCCTAGAGAATCAGCAAGCTGGAGAGGGAGGATATGTCAGAACCCCAAGATTGGTTGTTCTAGCCTCAAAATTTGTAGGTTATCTTGGACTGCATCCCACTAAGTAACTGGCTATGTATTGTAGCCTTTCTTTACCATAACGGATAGCACTGCATAGTAGTCTCCATCACATTTGATGTATTTCAGCACTACCTCTAAACTCTAATAGTATGATGGATTGAATAACCCTTAAATGTTTCGTCTTTTAGCTAAGCAACCTTAAAAGTTCTCACAGTCAAAAAAGCCTCAGTCAATATATATAAAATAATATCAGGGGAATGGCTGATTATTCCATAGTTTTTGCCATATTTCTGTTACTTTCTTATTCGATCCCCTTTACCAGCCTCTGTAATTCTCAAATTCTCTCTGATTTTGGAAAAGACAATGCCTTTCTTGGCCTCTTTCCTTAGTGAAAAGTCACTAATACCCTGTTAATGAGCTGTCATTCTCATAAACATTGATGAAGCGTCTGAGTGCTGGTGCAGTTGAGGCAGCTCACATGGCAGCACCAGTGGAAAGTGCAGTGACATCTCTCTGTGACCCTCTCAATCCGGGTCTTATATCCTCTCCCACAACATAGCAACTCACAGCCATCCAGCGCTGGAGAGGAACTGTTGCAGGTGCGCCCTGATGTGCCAAGTGTTCCAGTTTTGCCATTGTATGAGCAGAAATTAGGCGATTTTTCAAAGTAGACCAAGTCCTGCCCTGACGGGAGTTTATGAGCTGGGTTTTCAGGCTGAAGGTGACGGGGGTCAGCTCGATGAGATGCCCGATTGCTGCCCTTGTTGGCATATACCACTCTGGAGGCTCCATCGAAACGGTCCTTTAACAAGTCACCAACAGTTCTGAAGCTGGGCAGACGCATCCAGCAGGTGCGTATAGTACAGGAGCCTGACATCCCGTGGCACTTGCATTCCTGACGCATCTCCGAAGCAACAGTCTAGAGCAAAAGTGTGAGAAAAGTTAATCGCATATAACCAGCTATAATTAAAACTTACAAATTTTCATTGGTAGCACAGCTTACAATTCTCCCCGCTTCATTATTGTGTAGATTTATGAGGTATCGCATGTCTCTGCCCCTCTCGCTGGAATCCACAAACTCCCGTCCAAACAGCCTGCCAAAGTCGACATTGTCGCTGCAGCCTCCCCAGTGCCAGTCTGGCCCACCTGGCCCCCGTCTCCGGTAATCACAAGTGCATGACTCAATCGAGCCTTCAGAACAAGATCGCGCCACTGCATGGGTAACTCCAGCACTCGTAATGGCAAACACAAATGCTGTTTCTCTGCAACCTGAGATCATGAGAGGCAAAACATTCAGGGGTGGTTTTAAAGAGAGAAATCTAAATCTACTACTGAAGTTGGATTCTGTTCAGTTATTTTGCAGTATTCGGCACACTGCGCTCATTTCATTAAAAAAAACTGAGCAATGTTTGTGTAGGGGTACACCAAGCCAGACCAGCTAGGCTCACCTCTGTTGATGATTTTGCCAAAGACAGTGGAGGTGTGGGATGTCGGACAGTTCCAGCGACGGTTGCGGAACTGCCACTTGCACTCCTTAATGGCTGTCTGCAGTCCTGCCACAACAGCATGGAGAATGCCAGGGTTCTGCCGTATCAGCCTCCTCTGGCGCCGGCTAAGCAAAGCAAGGCTGGGGTCAAGGGCCAGCTGTACATTTTTGGTGTTGGTAAGAAGGTTTGTAGATGATGCTACATTCACAATGCCCCTGAGAGAAGAGAAGACACTGTGAACTTCATGCTAACATAAATGACATTTTTAGGAGACATCAACATACCGCGTGACTTACTATCAATACAATCTTACACGTCAAGCAATTGTGGGTTGAGAGCCTTGCTCAAGGGCCCAACAATGTTTATTTATTTTGAGTCACCAGAAATGTGACTCTTTAATATAATTACAGAATCAGTGTTCATTCTTTCCCATTTTCACAGTGAACGGATCAGTGGTCTTGGGCTAAGGAGTAAAAAAATGTTGCAAAAATACAGTGATTTGTTTCTGGTAAATTTAAAATTATAGCTTTAAAAGCAGGCAGATGTAAGGTATTATAGATCTCTTACATGAAAAGGAAATGTGCTCGTAATTTTGACCCAATATACTAATGTTTTGTTAATAAATATAGGCTATAATTATGCTGACTAAATGCTATAAATGCAGGCATGGCTGGAGATGGGCTGGGCTTTTAACCTAACAATTACTAATATGAAATGACACTGAACATTAATCACAAAATGGCTTATTTACGACTTGGTTCTGAGCATATAGGAATGCACAACTATGTACATGAACTTTTAATCCTATATCGGTTTGGTGATTGGAAAATGCTCAACACAATTTTCCACTGTGTTTATCTGTAGGACTGTTATGATCCTGACAGAACCCAGAGTTCTTCTAATCCAATTCTTTCTAGTTAAGAAACTGCAAGCAGCTTGGATAGTCCAAGATTCTCTCTTGTACTCTCAGCACACCTGTACCAGGTGGTCAGTGTTCTTGGCTCAGTTGTGAAGAGCAGTCACAAGAGTTCACATATGTGGACTCCACTGGAGCAAGGGAGAACTGGTTTGGAAAACGCTCTCCTACACAATCTGGGTGGGAAAAGCTGTGGCTGGCTATGTAATGCTCCTTCCTCAGGCAGCATCTCCCTGCCAGAACCACAGAATGAGCTGCCTTCGATACAGTATTGTAAAATACATTCCACGCCACTAGTTTATAGCAAATATATGTAGACGCTGGCAAGATCTGCACGTAGCCAGGAATGCTCTGCACCTTACGAGCCTAAATGTGATATGGAAAGGAACTGACTTCAGCTGTGATACAAAGCCATGCTTAATATATCCCACGCTGGAATGAAATCCATGCAGTACGGCCATGAATGAGAGAAAAACCAGAGTGAGAATGAAAGTGAGAGCCATAGCCATAAGGCAGATAAACTGCTCTCAAAAAGTAGCGCATATTTCATTATGGGATACTTCATTTTGAAGTATCACCTAATTGTTGTGAGCCTAACCCTTTATTTTACATCTGAAGGCGTTTAGTTTGGGTTGAACCATCCATATTCATTCAAAGTCAGATATCAAACGGTTCTAAATGGTTTGCCAATTATAGGGAACCTGTATGGATTCTGTAGAGCGTAAACAGAGCAAGTTTTCATTATGCTACAACTCGTTTTAAGTGCAAAGAGCAGTTTTGTCAGCTGGAAATTGTTACTAGAACCACAAGACAAAGAATGTCTTTTTAAAAAGTGTACATTAACAGTGAAAGCAATTGTCCTAACAAATCCAACCTCACAGAAAACTAGAAACGTATAATTTTGCTATATATGGATTTTCATTTCAGTTCTTTAATTACGCATACCTGGCTTTTTAATTAGCTCTACAGTTGAAATACATCCTTCTTCCTCTAAGTATAACTTTTGAATGCAGGATTTACATTTCATTTGCTCACTGTGCTAAAGCAGTAAAGAAAATAGATTGTTCATAGAGAAAATAAAACGCTAATAATTGCAAACCCCATCACAGCAAAATCCCCCGTGTTAAATGACCTCCTACTGAGTTTATAGGAATCCAGTTCGGATATAAACACAGCAGGAGTGAGTAGTTCGTTTTATTTATAAACAACAAAAATATAACAACAAATGTGCATCGGCTCAAAATGAAAGCTAAGCCTCCTGAGTCTTAAACATCAGTCCTGTAATATAGGGAGTGTGTGTGTGTGTGCGTGCGTGCGTGCGTGCGTGAGAGCGTGCGTGAGAGAGAGAGAGAGAGAGAGAGAGAGAGAGAGAGAGAGAGAGAGAGAGAGAGAGAGAGAGAGAGAGAGAGAGAGAGCGCTTGCTCACCACCACCGGCCGCTGCTGTTGGCCGCCACTGATCCGGAGATGGTGATGCAGGAGAGTAGAAGCACACAAGCGGCTTTCAGTGCGGCGAACATGGCCAGTAACTGCATGGCACCTTCATGTAGAAAAAGTTACGGAAAACGTCTTCAGACCCATGTATTTCACAACATATACTTTCAGCTCACATCCAGAAAAATCTAACTTTTGTGAGATAGACGACCTTATAACTAGAGCCACAGTAACAGTATGGATCAGCGCACCTGAATAAATATAACTGCATACACACGGTTGTAATAATAGTAAAATATTAATTTATGTAGTTTGTTTATATTCCTTTAAGTTATTGTACTCATACATATATGCATGAAAATAGGCAGGATGTTTATAACTATAATCATAAATGAAAATGCAGTAGCCTAAATCAAGGAGCACTACAAAAACTACATAACAGCATATCAGCACCATTAAATATATATAACTATTCACGCATAGGCTTGTATAAAGTGTAAAAAATAAGATCTCTTCTTTTCGGAATGCAGTCACTTACCACTCCACATTCCAGTGCGTAAAACGCGTAAAGAAGCAAATAATTCGTTGCAATTATTTTTAATCTCCTCGAAGTGACTCTTTTCGCTGATAAAGCAATGCAGGATTATAGAGAAGCTGATGCTGCTGGTGATAACGTCGGTGATGATAGTGATGCTGCTCTGCTCAGGTCCTCAGTGGTCCTCTCGCACACTTGATCCTCTCGGTGAGTGATAGGCGACACATTCTTCGCTTATTGAGCTCTACGAGATGAACAAAAAAGGGGGATTTGCTGCTCTCATCTCCCTCTGTTTTCTTCCTCCTCCCTCCCTCCTTTGAAAAAGGGACTGAAAAGATGGATAGGTTAATTCTCTTCATAGGCACCGATGAATGAAAGAAAACTGTGAGAATGGGAAGAGGATGACCCATAAAAACATGCGTCTCGAGCAGCATATCATTCGGGAACTCCTCAGGTAGATCCAATTACTGTTCCTCTGATGCATGCAACTGCATGAGATATCTTTCCCCCTCTGAGTCAGTGTCTTCCATCTGCAATTTAGCAGGATTTATTCCTGCTGCAGGGTAAAGGCTGCGTGTGCAGATTGCAGTGGGTGTGCATCATCACCATTCTCTCTCTCTCTCTCTCTCTCTCTCTCTCTCTCTCTCTCTCATCCCCCACTCCAATGACAGTACAGTAAGAGCGCGATATGAACCATCTAATCTGGCCCGTTTTTGCCCACACTGTTTGGATTGCTCCCTCAAACCGCGTCTCCTCCCTCTCTCACACCCAGAAAAATAAAAGTTTTCATGAAGTCCTCATGAACTCCAGCTAATGCTCCTTAATTTCTCCATTTGAATAATGAACATGACGACTACTTGGGTTATAATTCAGCACTAAGTCCCTTATGGAAAGTCATATCTTGTTTTTGGTAACATATTTTGGGCGGGCGAGAGGTAAATCATGGAGGATCTAGGACACTACCTATTACACTTACAGTTTATCAGGCTAAGAGTATTTTTCTAAACATTTATCGAAATTTTGGGAGAACATTTTTATGGATTGTTTCGAGGGGTACGGATGAAAGGGCAGTTGTTTTAGTAGGATTAATAACTCTGCGCTTAAAAGTTTTAGGGGTGACACAAACTAGAGAAGGGAAATAAGTGGAGATATAACTTCCAACATCTGGACGGCAGACGTTTCTCTAGCGCATAAGGCCACCGGAGCTATGGCAGCAGTCAGACAACGCTGGATATATCGAAAAATCTCGTGCACTGAGAACAACCCCAGGGGGAAATTGGTGCCTTCTTGTCTTTGTTCAGCGTTTTGAAAGTGTCCAAAAAATCTTTTGCTTCTTCGTGGTGGTGTTCGCCGCATTCACTGAAGCAGGCCTTCATACCCATAAACCAACAGCTAAATATCCAGTGTTGCTTGAATGCCATCAGTGTTAAACTTTACAGTTATCCATCAGTACCATATTGGTTGATTAAACACCTTAGTTCTTATTTAACATTGGGCAGGACGGAGTAACAAAGCCATTGTAATTCTGCGACCAAATGAGCACCGCATTACTCTTTGCCTGTTAAGAAAACCGTAACTTTGAGAACCTTTTTTTGTCAAACAGGGGCTAAAACAGGCTCCTCTTAATGGCCTCTGCAGTTTAGAAATGGCAGAAGGCTGCAGATGCGGCCTGTATAAAAACCCTAAATGTTTTATTGTCTTCTGTCATCATGACCATGTCTCAGGCGCTCCAGATGAGTTTTATTTAGATGAATCACGCAAGCATGGCCCAACAAACGGAAATAATTTTGGTCCAAACAGTTAAAATAATTGTTTAGCTCTGCCACATCAATGCTTTTATTACAAATATCACAATTGCAATGGTTAGTCACATAATCACAATTTAGTAAAGCATATTTTGTCGACACTCGGGCTTTTTCCGAGCAGCTACATCAAATGACTAACTAAAGGAAATGCTCTTTTTGTTTGGGGGTATTTCATTCCTCTCTTCACTTGTAGATCTTGACGGTTTCCTGGTGCACTCATGCGACTCGGAGCAGATTAGCGGCAATCCGGTTAAAGGGATAGGTGCCTTTTATACACAAATCAACTTCAAATCACTTTTTAAGCCACTTAGAATTTACACGCCATGGCAAAAAAATGCTAATGCACTTTTCATTGCTGAAGATTAAGGAATGAAACAGAGGAGATTAGATGAGGAATTGTCAGTGGCTCTTGTTCATAGTGGTTATAGAAGGTTTTAACTTAATTTTATTAAATTAATCCGCCTAGTCCTGGTCTGATTTTCACATTAGGAAATTAAGCCGATTTTTGTGGCTCGGCCTATTTTCACAAAACAAAAAAGACTAGATATCAGTCAGTAAAATAGACTTTAGATAATGCTAACGATAATTAAAGGGGTTTTTTGTAATTCAACAATTTTAATATTGAAACAGTGAGCAGATAATGTACAATTTTTCATTGACAACATGATCCGAGTTTCGCAAAAAAAAAAATCATTCTTTTTTAGTATATTTTTTCATTACTGCTCACAAAAATGAGGTGATGTTTCAGAATGAAATATGCTGTAATTAAATATTTCCTAGTTTATATGAGCTGTGTACATTTCTGACATTTTGTTCAACCGGACCTGAACACCAAATTACTCCGCGTTACGGGTTCGTGATAAACAGCAACACTTGCACTATAGTGTGCAAATATAAGTGAATGTATGTTTTGTTTTAAACAAGTGTTGTGCATCAGCCGCTCTTTTCTGCTGAGTTCATGCGCATTTCTGCATTTCTCCAAAAAGTGCTGAAAATATGACAGTTCTGTAAAGTGATCAGGAACATCAACCATGCGATGCTCCTTTAATCATTTTATTTGCGCCACAGCCAAATAATCACATTGTAAAGCCGTAGGTTATTTGTTACTTTAATCTTTACTTACTTTAAATAACACTATTTAAAATGCCGAAACTATTCGTATGGGATTTTTATTTTTAT
>JAUZST010000892.1:0-26822 GCA_034779995.1 Parotocinclus haroldoi
GGCCTTTTAGATAATTGTATTACTGTAAAGCTGCTTTGAGACGATGCTACGTTATAAAAAGCGCTATAGAAATAAAACTGAATTGAACTTGGCGTACTGTAATGTGCAAAAGTCTTAGATAGTCTTAGATATGCCATTGTTCTAGCAGTGGTGCAATAAACATCTGTAATTGTTTCTCAGTCTCTGTATTAGAATAGGGCGGAATAGGGGGGTCTCGGTGGGGCGACACCGCTGACTCACAGCATGAAGCTCCCAGGGTGGAGCGGCCTGGGTCCATTCTGTTTGGAGTCTGCGTGGGTTTACTCGGGGTCCTCCAGTTTCCTCCCACAGTTCAAAGACATGTGTTAGGGTAATTGGTGTCTCTAAAGTGGCCTGTAGCCCTATGATGGATTGGCTCCCGTCTAGGGTTGTAGGGTTGTTCCTGCCCTTCCGCACAGAGTTTTTGGGTGGGCACCGGCTGGCCTGTGACCCCGTGTGGATTAAGCAGGAGGATAATGGATGGATGAATACAAAAAAAATAAAAAACTGAACAGAAAATCTGAAAAAATAGCTTCTACAGGTGAGAGTGACAAGTTTAGTGTGATCTCCTACGGATGCCAAATTGATCTTTCGATATTCTGAAGAAGCTTGGTAAGAAATCTCTTTTTGGAAGGCTAGCAGCCTTCAGCTTACACATTATATATGGTCATTATAGCATTATTAAAACAACAAATCTAATGGTGGCCTAAGACTATATACTGCTCACACAATTAAAGGATAGTTTAAAATGAAATATATATAGCAGTATATAATTCTATTTTTGTATTTTATGTAACATGCTTCTATAATATACTGATGGAAATATAATATAATATATATTAATATAATATACTGATTGGGTTCAGCCTTATGGAGTCATTTAAGGTGAGACAAACTGTGTTGGGTTTAAGGAATCGTAATCTAACGAATCCTAGAGTTACTTCGATTAAACTTGTAGATGGACTTCAGCAGTGAGGTAGACCTGACGAGAGAAAGGGTCGATGACAATGGGGGAGGAGCGTGTCAGAACAGATAAAAGGAAAGACACTAGAAGGTTACAAGGCAAAGAGTAAAGGAAGGAAAGCTGAAGATGTAAGTGAGAGATACACAAGTAGCACAAGATGTGGGTGAGAGAGAGAGAGAGAGAGAGAGAGGGGTAAACTGGGCAGGGGTGGGGGGAGTTGTCTGGGGGTATTTAGTATGCATGGCCAAGGAGCCCCATCTGCTTAGCGCAGCAGTACCCATCGTATAACTGTCTGTACGCGCATAAAGAATGTCTCCGATTTGATGTAATTCTGCAAAATTAACGACGGCTTTACTCGGGATGGGCCGTGAGGGAATGATTAGTCTTTCATCGTCCATCTGATCGGCCTCCATGCCTGTAGCTAGCATAGCAATGACGCTCGCTGGGCACGTGCCTGCCAGTGACATGCCCAGGAAAAAAAAAAAAACATGCTCAAACAAACATGGACGTCGTATTTGAAGCTTGCCAGGCACTTTGAAATCTGTGTGCTGTAATTAAGTTTGGGCGTTGTGGTTGCCGTGCCAGCGCCCTTGTCCACACCCCTGTTTTTGAACACAAATCCTTTGTTATGGCAGCACAGGCTCTCCTGGGCATCAAGCAGTCCATCCTTAGGTTTACTGCTAAGTCTCAGAGCCAAACAGTCCAACAGGCATGTCACAGAGTGGAAGCCTGGGGTGGTGCTGGGGTGCTGCTCCAAGGTCTGCTTTACTGCAGCCATGATTGGGACCAGGGACCTGGAATTGCATGGCAAGGAGATCAATCTCAGCGAAGGCTAGAGGGAGTTTATTTCAAACGAGTGACATTCCTGTCCCCACTCGACTCTCTACCCAACCCCAGACAGTCATCCTCGACCCATCCCCCCCTCTCTCCTCCCCCTCTTTTACTGGTGAGTCAGGGTATTCCTTTTACTAGCAGTTCTGGTGTGTGTCTGTCGAGGGGGAACAGTAAAATGGAAATCCCTGTCTTATCAAGTCGGAGTGCAGGGCTCTAGATCAGGGCGTGTCACACAGAACCGGTGCTGTGCGGTGGCAATCAAAGCGCAATGGTGCAATTAAATTGAAACCTGTAGATAAACAAGCGGCAGTGCTGCACAAGAGATTTGTACCACTTAATCCTGGGTGAAAGGTGGTGAGCTTCTGCAAAAGTTAACAAGGTGGATTGCACAGGTTTATTGTCAGCTCGCCCTGCAATTGGCCAAGCTCTAATCGTGTTACCAAGAGTAATCAGAGCAGAGCACCGACTCAGGGCTGAAGCAGTCGCCGTCAAATGTGGCCTCCTTCGTGTTCCAGGGTATATCAGGTGGAAAAAATTACACAGCACACAAGAGCGAGCTTAATTTCCTATCTGACTAAGACTCTGGACGTTCACCAAGCGAGTCAAGCGTTGCCAGGCACCTGCACGGAATATACCAGCACGAATTGGTAAACAGATAAGTTTTGATGAGCACTTTAACCAACTTTAATTGCTTCTTCACACCACCCTTTAATCATAGCTCCATCAAGCTGGCTTGCATCCTTTGCGTTACTGAGGCATGCTCGTGCTCTCAGATCTTATTCCTGCAATCGGCTTTTGGCTCGTTCTCGTTTCCACCCCCTTAACGATTTACCCATTCCCTTCTCTCCTATCCTTTCTTTCATTTTTATATTCTTGGCTGAGTTGGAGACCTTCCTCTATGCTTTGACCTTTAGGCTTTAGATGAAGCCCCTTTGCGGCATGCGTCTCTTCATAGAACAGCAGTTATGAGCCTTCAGAGAACCGCAAAGAAATAACGATTCTGACGAAATGGCCCTTTTTAAAACCTCTTCCAAATTCCTTCCCTCCTCATGCCCTTTTCTACCCCCAGCCCCCTATCTCCGAGCTGTATTAATATTCACACTAACGAGGATGGGCCCTAGCAGCAAACTTTATAAAAAAAAAAAAAAAAAGTGAGGCCACAAGGGAGCAAGTGAGGAAAGCTATCACACGTTCAAATAGCTCCGGAATTACTGGTCACCTCGGTAGTAATGGTTATGGAAAATGTCTTCGTGGTTAATTAGCTCAATCTCACAACAGACAAGATATGCCGTTTAATTAAAGTGAATTTTTTGACGATTTCATACCAAGGAAATAACTCTGTACCACAAGTGGTCAAAGTAAAAGTAACTAAAGCATTTTAGTATTAAATTACTTTCCTGTTTCACTGTGCTAGAATAAATGAAATGAAACCAGATAAAAGTCTGTTCATCTTTATAAATCAGGCAATCCTCACAAACTAGCTGCACACTGGAAAACATAGACAACTGAAATGATACGGGAAATGTACGGAGCCGCATGGAAACTGCCTGACAGAAGTGACACAAGTGTATTTTGTATTTCACAGTGAAGGGGAAGCTTAGAGAGGCAAAATGTTCTCCATTCAGGAATACGGCTAAAAACTTGTACATGTGGCTTTGCATTTTGTTGGAACTTTAGATCTTGAACCGTACAATTACACGGCACTTCTATGTTTAAAAAACCATTTGGAAGGTGTTCCAGCATAAAACCCTTTTATGCAGCCACAAACGTCTGTGGCCGAATAAGACAAAAATACCGAGTCTTGCCAATGCCTGATTTAGATTTTGTGTAACAGGGAAAATGGTTATACCCAAATTCCCGGCTCAATTCCTCTTGCTCTGGCAACCCTGGAATTAAAGCCAGCTAAACGGCTAGCGCACACTTTGTGGAGACTCTAAAAGACAGAATATACTTTAGGAAATTAACTTCCTTTCGTTAAAGATTGCATTTTAGATTGCATAACCCTTTATATAACGGTCTTTTCCAACGGTTCAGGTATTTCTGGAATTTCTGACGACGACAAAACGAAGAAGACCAAGACAAACTGGGTCTCATTACACACAGAGTTCAAACACAAGCCACACATGTTTCAGATGGGAAAAGCAGGAAGCCCTGATTGCACGTTTGCCAAGAAATTTTCCATTTAATCACGTCTATAGCAAGAGACAGTCCACCCTTACTGGGATTTCTCATTTTAATAAACGCGCCGGGACCACAAAATGACACCAAAAGAATCCTTTCACCAATAGACTTTTTGAAATGTTTGGGTTAATACGCAAATCCTCAGACATAGCCAGCAGCTCTGCGGCTAGCTTCTACCTTAGAAGTTTAAGGTAGGTTTAAGAAAGAATGGCAGCTCCCTTGCAGTTATCTGAACCTCGTCTTGTCGCCAGCTTTGTTTTGGAAAGTGCAAATCTGGTGGTGATTGGGATTAAAAGACCTCGTTGCATTTAACAGCTGCGGTGCGAATTGGGCTCATTTGGAGGGTGGACAATTTTGACATACCTGTTTATTAGAAGGCTGTAAAAGCAGGTCTGAGAAAGAGGGGGCAATTGTAGGGGATCATTAGGACATTAAGGCTCCATGGAGAGCAGGCATACAGAACTTGTTGACTGCGTGCGCTTCCAGGACCCTCTCAGTGGGGATGTGATTTGGAATGATGGCCAGATAATTAGCAGGAACACACACACACACACAAATAAGTATAATCACAATTTATACCAAACATAAAGTCCATGTGGAAAGCTACATGACGTAACATCATATTACACATAAAACCCACGTGGCTGATAGTGTGGCCTCATTTACACTTATCCTGTGCTCTGACCGACCTTTTTTAAAACAGCGTATAGGTTCACAGTAAGGCACACACATACACTCATAAAACGTGGTCATGTGTTTTACCCAAAAGCACTTTCAAAATGGGGTAATATGGCACTGAGTGTCTATTCACAGTGGCCATCCTAACTGCTCCGATAGCTCGTTTTTTGGAACATTTACACTGGTTTTGGCATTAGGAAAACGCCTGACTTAAAATGCTTCAGAAAAAAACACATTTTCCGTTTCAGATTCCTTCTTGTAAAATTCCCACCACCTCTCCAGACACCGAGGATGGAAAAAGCGTTGGAGAAGTTCACAGCGTTTGGTGATGGAAAAAGAGAACGGTTGTTTTGGTAGATTAGTCAAAGTGAATAATAAGGCCCATGCTGAACATTTGCATTTTAGATTTCTCTGAGTTAATAAGAGCTGCTGTGCTTAATGAGAAAATGGCCGTATTAACCTGATAATATTCTAGGTTTATTGGAACAGAAAAACAGGAGGGTCTACAGAGAGTGGTGAAGACCCTTCTATGGATTATTGCCACAAAGCTCCCTATGACTGGAGACATGCTGCACCAGTGCTCGGTACAGAGCACACAGCATCATCATCAGAATCCTCTCACCACAGGCACACACTATATAACCTCATGCATTCTGGGAGGAGATACAGGAGTATCCATGCCAGAGTGGCCAGACAAAAGCCCCTCCTCAGCAAAAGACACACAAAAGCCAGTCACAAAAGCACCTAAAACGCTGTGAGATTCTCTGGGCTGATGAAAAGACTTTCATAAAGCCCAGGTTGTTGGAGAGCCGCAGTGATGGTTGACCTTCTGAAAGTTTCTCCCGTCTGTGCATGGGATCATTGGAGCTCAGCCAGAGTGACCATTCCGTTCATGGTCACCTCTCTTACCAAGGTCCTTTTCAGCCCATTACTCCATTTGGTGTGGAGACCAGTTCTAGGTATAGCACCGTTTGGTCCAAACTTATTTCATGAAAGAATTAAGTAGGCCACTGTGCTTTTGGGAACTTTTATTTCATTATTTGTGTAGCCTTCCCCAGATCTGTCCATCCTCACATCCCTGTCTCTGACCTGTTCTTTCCTCCTCATGGTTCTGATATGCATTCCTAGACGTGGAACCTTACAGAGACAGGTCTGTCTTTCCAAATCATGTCCAATAAACCAAATTCATAACAGTTGGACTCCAATAAAGGTGTAGAAAGATCCCAGAGAGGATCAAGAGAAACAGGAGGAACCTCGAGCTAAATATCTATTGTCATAGCAAAGGAACTGAATAATTATATCAATATAGCCATTATAAAATTCAGTTTTCAGATTCTCATCCCAGGGCATTAAATGTAAATTGATAGGGGAAATCTTTATTCTTCGTTTTAGCAGAAGGCCATAAAATGTTGAAAAAAAAGTGCAAGGGTCTCAGGACTTTCAGGCTTTGCATTGCAAATCCACAACTCTATATTTTGTATGTATTATCCCAAATATTATATATAGTCAACTTTCTTTTATTTATTGTTCTCACACTGTTCAGCTTTTTGCACTTCGCCATTATTTGCACCTCTGTGGGATGCTAACTCCCTTTCATTGCCATTCCCATTAACTTTTACTGGGAATGCTTTGCCACAATGAACATAAACTATCCGCATAGGAACAAACTGGAGTTGTTTTATCCACAGCCATAAATAGAATTAATATTTATGACCGAATACAGAACATTTCCTTACTGTTACTCTTTACAAAGTCAGTCTCACTGTCTAATTTCAACGAGAAGATGAGCCCGGTTCCTCTTATAGTCTCCTTGTCACACTTCAAAGGAACTTCAGACTTCAACTTCCCACTTAGTCAACATAGTCATTATGGACACAACAACCTACTTATGTAATAACTGAGCTTATATATGGAATTTAAGAAAGCCTTGAAGTGCACTAAGAAAATACAAACAAGCTTCCAGTGGCATACACACACACACACACACACACACACCAGCTCTTTGTAGCCCTGGAGGAAATACTTTGGCAGGACATAAACAATACTTCACCAATTCAGGAAGAAATGTTTGTTCCAAACACACATAAAACACGCAGCACTCAACCAACACATAAAGTTTGAGCACATAAACTTCAGCCACATAAACTCCTGCCTGGGCTCCATGTCGGCCATGTTTACAGATAAATCAGGCAATGCATAAAACTCATTTTTGCAATTAGGCTTGGAGATGAGAACACGGATCTTTTTAGATTATTTGTGTTTCAGTGCCATTTCATTTGCTTAAGAACACATAAATACACACTTAGTGTCAGTTATGATTTACAATAAAAAAGAAACGATTAACTAAATGTTAGCAGCAGTGATTGAGTGCGAGAGATTTATCTATCAAGGAGAGGAGAAAGTCATAAAGGCACTGATTTGGAAGTTTTTGGCACATCTCAACTGAAACAATGCTGAGGGGCATATCGAGCGCTATGTGAACTGTGTAGGTCAGAGAGATCTTGGGTTGGATACAGTATTCAATATATAAAATAAATAACAAAACCCAAAAAAACTAATACAAACTGCAATCGAAATGGCGGCGTTGGCAGTAGTAGCTCAGTTCCAACCCTTGCATCAGCAATCCCTTAGGATAAGAGGTCTACAGAGGATTGAGAGCAACTCCTTCTGGATTTGAAGGACCCCAGTCAGGGGCTAAAAGGAAATATGACATATTTATTGTTTGTGGCTCCAATATGTTTTACAGGGGAAGCAGAAAAATGCATCTAGTTTTGCTGAGTACCCTAACCAAGGTCTAGAGTGATGCCAACCGCAGCCGTAACGTTAGTTTAGAGAGACAGGGAAATGACTGCACTAGGACCACTGGGACCAGCTCACTCTGTGTGCTCTGGAGTAGGACCTTTTGTCCAGGACCAAGTGCATCAGGAGAAGTAGGTGGTTTGGGGTATCAGGAATTGCAGCTTTTTCTCACACACACATACGGAGTCAAAACCAGTGCCTAACCAAGCTAAAGGTCTACTGTAGAGGTAGTGGAAACTTATTAGCCAATGAAAACGAGAATAAATAAAGGTATGAGCCGATACAGAATCATGAAATGGCAGTGTTTATTATTAAGCAGCACTACATGCTACACCTTACAAGCCTTCAAAAGCTCGTCACAAGAGGTTCATTGCATGCTGTGACGCAAACTGGAAATCTGCTGTACCCGCAGCCTTCTTCGTTGCCTTCGAAGGACACGCCTTTGTAGACTGGGTAGACCTGAATTGGGGACACAGCTATACACAGCACATTTCACCAAGTCCTTCTCCTTCCTGAGTACAAAGCCTACATTCCTGGGGTGTCAAATAAATCGATAAATATTACCTGACATCTGTTTCTTTCCTTTATTTTACCCCGGTTGCCTTCCCCTTCAGTAGCTGACATGCAGCCCAGCCCTCTCTGACTTGAAATTGGTTAGTTATATTGCAGAACATCTATTTTCCAGAGCTTCAGATGTAAGGGTTCATGTTGCTGGCCAACAAACGCGGCGGACTGGTCTGTTAATGGAGGAGAAGCTTTGATGGATAAACTGTCTAGAGTCTTTTGAGCAGCAACAGCGTTACAAGGCCTTCACAAACTACAACATGTCTTATAACCGGACAGGAATTCGATCTGACAAGCAGGAAATGTTGGACTTTTGTGGTGTGGCAAACAACAGGACAGGAAAATGGCAAGGAGACTTGCTTAAACTACAACTAGAATTTTATTTAGTAAAAAAAAATAGCCTGTAACAAACATGATTGTGTTTGTCAGTTACTAGGGCCAATTTAGAATGACCAATTAATCTATCGCGTGTCTTTGGGATGTGGGAGGAAACCACAGAACCTGAAGTAAAGCCACACAGACACAGGGAGAACATGCAAATTCCACACAGCCGGAGTCTGATGTCGCAATCGACCTGGGGATCGCTGAAGCTGTGAGGTGAACATTCAAACCACATGCTGCACTGAGCGCACTGAGGAAAGTAAAACTTTTGGGAGGGATCAATGTCCTAGTAATTCAGACTCTGGATAATATTTCAGCTTTACATCAGAACTTTATCCACTTTCACGCCAAACAGTGACACTAGGGGCCGATTTGGGAGGAAATGCTACCCATGGAGCTCCCACAAAGAACGGCATACATTCCAGGGCTTTTTTGGTTAGCATTCGTACTGTGCTAACGTGTCCCATTTTTAGTGCAAAGATCTGTCGTTTATATGGCTATTGGTGTACATGTACTTTTAATCTTGGGGGTTGAGCTCAATCTTGTGTCCCTGTGCCTGGACCAATAACCAGTTGCGATGTGGTGTGGAAAAAAAATCCTTGACGTAGGAACCAAAGTCCCTATGAACGGCATCCTAAGAACCACAATCGCCTGCACAATTCTGAGCAGCTTTTGGTGAGATTGGTCATCACGTGAGATTGGCCTGAGGTTGAGGTCATGTGGAGCTAAATTACATAACATACTAATGACATGAGAGGGCATAAATCACAATATCCTAACAGCTTGTCAGAAGCTTCGTAAAAAGGGGGGATTTTTAATAAAGGTTGTGGTCGGAACCTATGCAGTTCAAAGTAATATTGTAAAATAACAAAACTTGTAGGAAACATCCTCCTAATCCATTCATATCACCGTCTGGCAGACTTCTTGAACGGAGCAATGACAACACTAAAACGTCTCTTTTTTTCAAACGTCACTAATTTTTCTCATTTTAAAAATGTTAATATGATTATAAACTGAATTCATAGTCACTACCTGATTTGTTCCAGAATGACCCTAGCACTTAAAATAAAACAAGCCAAGTTAGCCAAATGGTGACAAACAGTTCTAGTCAACATCGTTTATTTTATTATTTTGAATGTCACTATTGACTTGTTTATAATTGCATATTTCTTATGGGCAATTAAAATGTGTTGTGAATGGTAACGAACGGTAACGGGCTTATCTAGGCTACATTTATGATATTAAACTTCCTCATCAGCTTGTGCTTCCACTGCTGGCTGGACCAGGTCCAGGCTGCAATAAAGGGAATGTACTAAATGACCAGTTGATGGGAAGGGGGTCACAGGAGAATAAAAATGACCTGTCATGTGCAAGGTTGCCAGATTGAATTGGTTGTTTCCAGGCCAAATGGAAAAAAAGTGCCAAATAACACCACCGATGCCAAAGCCGTTTAAACCAGAAACGTGTCCAATTTGGAAGGGGTAGAACTGTGAAAACTAGCCAAGCTTCTCCTGCTGCAATGCAGAGCCATTTTCCCCTTCTTTAGCCCATGGCTTCTTTTCTCTCCATCACACAGTTCTCACCCTCCCTTCCCTTATCAGAGAAATAAGCATTTTTTACAGAGTTTTAGCTGTAAAAAGCCCCGAGCCGATAACCCATAAATCTGGCCATAAACCCGTTAAGTTGTCAGAGGTGCCATCAGCTATCAATCGTGAGCTGTGAGGCTGATGGAGGGGAAATAGGTGATAAAAAACAGCATTTTAGGGAAATTATGTCTAGTCTTCCATTTGCGAAGTGCTGCAGTAGCATCCGTCTAGAATCTTAATCGTGGGCTCTGGTGCGGCTGAGTGAGCGTGTGCCTGTGCGTCTAGGGTGAGAGTTGAGATATTCAGAAGCCCCAAACAAGGGTGGGCCACCGCGCGGCGAGCTGGAGGATGGGGGAAGGGTAGAGGCGGAGGGAGTGCAAAATTATACAACTAGCATAAATCTTTTCCACACTCCTCTTTCTCTCTCTCAATCTTCCAGGCACGTTTTTCCCTCCCGTTCTTTTCATCCTCCATATCTCGCTTGATCGCCTTTTCCTTTTGCTCTCTCCTCATTTGCACTCATCCGCCTTTTCTCTTTCTCGCATTTCTTTCCCCTCGTCTCGAGCCACGTGTAACATTTTATCCTCCCTCCCTCTGCATCACAGACACTTTTTGGGTTGCCAGATTGGCACATGCCAGTCAATGATTAAAACCACTGCCAGTTTACTATAAACCGGTTCCAATGCAAATAATGATAAAAGAGGACGATTCACAAGTAATTCATGCAAATAGTCCCCGGACGGACCATTTTGTAGTTTAAAGTAAATTAAAAAATACACTGTCCAATCAGGCAGCTGCAGTCACAATGAGACTGGTGCCTTTCTGAATGAGAAAGGCGTTATTGATCCATGCAAACCAGGCAGGCCACGGTCTTCAAAAGACCCCTCATGGTAAATTAGGGCAGAAGACTGAATGCAGCTCTCATCCAGTTTATTACCTCCACACACACACACACACACACACACACAAGCAGCCCAGTAACATGTTTCCTCGTGACACTGATAAGAAAAAGGATTGCCTATGTCTTTACTGCTACTCCACTTTGGGCAAAAATAGATTGGGTTCAGTGCAAAGACCGGCTTTAAAGATGCTATGTAATTCAAATAGAAGCATAAGAGCCCAACCTCAGTGCCCCATGGACTGTTTTTGCATTCGGGACATTCCTACAGAGCAATATGGAGGAGACACACATTCAAGAGCGCAGAACATCGATTTGATAAATGGCTCATTGTATGATCTGTGACTTCCTTTTTAAATTTGAGGTCATTTGTTAATTAATTTGAATAGCCTCTCTCTGGTTCTGCTTCAGAGCTCTCATGTTCGGGGTGATGTCATTGGGAGCAGACAGAGACTGAGCACGTGAGCCTAATGCTCGGGGAAACACTGCAAAGGTGAGATTTTTTTTGAACAATAAGAAGAATATCCTGTAACACCCGATCCATGAAGAGTAAAACTGCCACACTGGGGCTCAAAAAGGTCACCTTGGGTATCAGAAAAAAAACACACACACAGGCTAAAATAAAACACTGCTAGGTCAGGGCTCTATTCATTTTGCTTGGCTGTTGGCGAAATCAAATTGACAGCAGTCAACACTAACTGCATTTGAGGGTTGCTAGGAAACACAGGGGTGTTTTGGTAACAAATGTAACACAAAATAGTATTTGTTTGCCATAAAAGCACAGAGCAGGCCTCAATGCTACTGCTATTGTACGTCAGCATGTATCACTCTGTTTATGGTGCCATTTCCAACCCCAAGACATTACATTTACATTTTATCATTAAGCAAATTGTCTTTAACAGTGATTTAAGGTACATTTAAGGTATGTAATTTAAAAGACTAATAATAACTACATAGAAGGCTGAAAAATACGGTTAAGGTACTGGACTCTGGACCCGATGGTCCAGGGTTCAAATCCCACCTCTAAAGCTGCCACAGTTGGGTCCTTATGCAAGGCCTTTAACCCTAGATTGCTTGGATTGTAAGACTGTAAGTAAAAACTGTAAGTGCCTCTGGATAAAGGCGTCTGCTAAATGCCACAAATGTAAATTCGTTGTAGATTGATTCTAGAGAACAATTTCGAGCAACTTAGCGAGTAATGGATTGAAATTGAAAAGTAAAAGCAAAACACTTACTCTATTGGTCAACTCAGGGCGCTAGCATTGCTGCTCAATTACCTGTAGTCTGTGTACTGTTTTCCTTTCGGGTTGGCTTTCAATACTAACCACTTGAGGACCTGTCAGTCCAGTATTTAATACAATACATGTAAAATAAAAAAAATTATGTAAAAATAAGGAACAACACAATAAACACAGCGCAGATCTGCTATGAGCAATGGCTACTGTGAATCTGAATCACTGACTCACTATGTATTGACTTGTGAATCACGAACCAGCTCAACTCATGCAAGAGCAAACCACAAAGACGCTTTTTTTTCCGGTCAAAATGCATAGAGAATCGATTTTGGTCCAGGGGTCGAGAATCGAGCTATCACTGCATAAAAATTCATCCCATGATATCTCGTCTTTTTTCCAGAAGAAATCCACAACAATTAACTTTAGCACACACATTTAGTTATAACCACATGCTTTCACTCAGTCCAGTTAGCCTGACATATTCCCACTTCTGAAAATGAGGTATCAAACCACAAGTTTGGGGAAACATCAGTAGAAAGCTGTATCACGTGAACTTTCTGAAGACCATGGGAAGAAAAAAAAAAGGAAAATAAAAAAAGAATGTATTTATATTGTATCTATGATTGAGCAGGTAAGTCTCAACTTACTTTCCTGTTACCTACATTTTTCTTTATTATGTTATTGATGAATTTTATTATGTTATTTGTTTATTGTACAAATACACTTAGTAAATCACTGGGATGTGCTCAGTGACCTAATGCTTAATTAGTGTGTATGCCATGTGATTCCATTTTGTTTTTTCGCATTTGCTGATTTTGTGCTAAAAACTGAGCAACAGTAACAGTAGAAACATTTTTAAACTAATATAAAGTCTTGCTAGATGCATTGTTTTAAAAATATAGGAAATTATTAAGTAAAATTTTGAACAGTTACAACCAGCCGATGACGCTCATTCAACAGAATGACTCCCCTACAAAATGTATTATTATTATTATTATTATTATTATATAACTTTTCTTGTCTTCTGGAAATATCTGATCTGTTTGTAATTTAGCTACTTAGTTAACTTTTTTTAAAGTCTAGTTAATTGTAGATTCTGTACTAAACTGAGAATAGACGTGCTTAATATGGCTTGATTAATATGCATCATGATTTGATTATCATATATAGACTTTATATATAAATAGTGATTATATTTTTCTACTCTTTAACCATCCGATTTTAATGACCCCGTGTCCACTGTAGCCTCAGTTTATTGGTCTTGGCTGATGGACGCGGATCGTGACTTGGCATTTTGCTGTTGGTGCCCATCTGCCTCAAGGTTCGCCATGTTGAGCTTTCCGAGAAGCATTGCTGCTCGGTGTAATTGTACGTAGTGATTGAGCCCTTCTGTTAGCTCAAACAAGTCTGATCATTCTCTCTCAGCAGGATGACATTTCAGTCCACTGAACTGCTGCTCGATTGTTTTGGTTTCCCTCTGTGGCACCGTGATGAGTATACTGAGAGATTAGAGTGTGTGAAAATCCCAGGACAGCAGCAAATATAGAAATACTCAAACTAGCCAACTGGCACCATCAATCATGCCATGATTAAGTCACTGAGATTATAATGTTTGATGTAAACATTACCTGTAGTTGCTAGCACAAGGCGGTGTGATGTTAGGTCTCTGAGCTAACTGAAAGAAAAGAGAGTTTAAATCTCAGCTATGCCAGGCTGCCACTGTAGGTCCCTCCATCTCGCTCCATCCTCCGGTTGACTGACCATGCCATGCCAAGCCAACAAAACTTTCAGTGACTGTGTCCTGGACTAAATAATGCATACACGTTGTTATGCTTTACCTAAATTATTATATTTTCTCTAAATATGCTCTCTCTGCTGATTTGTATTCATCTTGTTTATTCAATTATTACTATAAACTTAATAATCGGATAACTTAGTTGCATTTCATGGCTCATCGATCGCACTGTTGCCTCAGCAAGAAAGTCCTGGGTTCGATTAAGGTGGCCTGAGTGTGTGGATGAATGCTTGGGAGTGTGTGCCTGAAATGGATTTGTTCCCTGTCTAAAGTTATTCCTGCCTTGCACCCTGTGCTGCTGGCTGGGTACCGGCTTTCCCGCAACCCTGTCCAGGATTAAACGGATGCGAAAATGAATGAATAAGATGGGTTCGATTCTTACACATAACATCCAGGTTGCTCATTGATGGTGTGTTCCTTTTTGAGTGTTGGTCCTCCTAAGGTTTCTTCTTTATAATATTTAAGGGGTTGTTTTCTTTCTACTGTTGCCATAGGTTTGCCCAGGTTGGGCTTTGAACCTAGATAAAGCAGGATAACATAGAATTGTAAGGCTGCTTGGACAGAATGCTTTGTGAAAAAAAGTGCAATAGAAATAAATCTAAGGTCGAATTTGGTTTTATAGAAAAGATTCTGTGTCCACAGGCTGAAACTCTCCGGCGTTTAACTGGTTAATTAATACAGACAGAAAGTTGCCAAAAAGTGCTGCGCTACCACCTACAGGCAGTCTGTTGTATTGCACATCTGGTCTGACGTCACTTTTGTAAGCACAATATTGACACACTACGTCTCTAGGGCCTTTAAAAAGCTAAAATGGTTTCTAGTTCTTAGTTGTAGTGGATGTTTAGTCCACAATACGAATACACCGTTGATTAATCGTATTCATCTTTCATGGTTTTGTTTCACAGAGAACGTAAAGGGGTACAGGCCCAGTCAGGGTTTGCTAATCTCTTATCGTTATTGATTGCTTTGGAGCATCAAATGACTTTTATGTTTATTTCGAGTGTCTAAAAAGCGCTAATATTGAACAAGGTTGAAGGCTGACTATCAAATGTCATTTGAGAGTCAATTGCTCAAATTATGTTTGGACGTAAGAACCGAGAAAAACAAAAATGGCCTTACTGGTGGAAAATCAGCAATTAAGCTAATATCTAAAATTCTTATAACAACGCAGTAAATGTATAGTATTATTAAGATATTGTAAATATGTAAATGGTCATAGCGCATCTAACATATAGCTTGGAAGCCGTGGCACAGAAATGATTTTGTGAACGAATGCTTCAATTTAAGGTGTGCCCTTCACCTTTTTTTTCCAGTAGTTTCAAAGTATTTACCTTTGAAATGTAAAGGTTAATGCCCATAACCCTCTTTTGAAGGTATTAATCCGGTGTAAACCAAAAGGAATGCGGAGTTACCAAGTGTAGAAAATGGAGACTTTGGAAGAGGGATAGACTGCTCAGAAATCAATTCTGCAGTAACGAACATGTCAACCAGGGGGCAGTAAAACAGTCATAAACATCTCTGAATGATAGGCAGAGCTGTGGGGACTGCACAGCCACAGCAGTAAAAGGCCTAACACGGTTTAGTACAGTCTATATATTATTTTAGGATAATTTATTGTTACTTACGTGTCGATTTCTGGTGGACTGACTGTATGCTATTGCAGATTCCACGGCTCTAAACGATATTAGAGTAACACTCAATCACTGGCTCAGGGTAGGCTTTGTTCAATATGTATTTGTTCTTGTGTTATAGTTCATAAACGTAGCGTGTTGTTATGGGTCGTTGAATTTTCCTTAATAGCCAAGCTTTTAAAATGTAATGGTGGAGCAAGTGTGTAGTGTGTATTTAGTTGTTATCTTAAATCCACCAGTTGTGTGATCTTAGATTAAGTTTATATGTCTGGATAAACAAAATAAATTTTTTTCGTCTGGCCAGGGTTCCAAGTATTCCATTGGTAATTCAATTGGAAGTACAGACTGATTGTAGATTTGAAGATTTGGTGACTATAGTGAATGTGTGTGTGTGTGGGTGTGGGTGTGTGTGTGGGTGGGTGGGTGGGTGGGTGGGGAGGTAAAATTAATTAACTTCATGTACTTCCTCTTCCAGCTTAATTACTAGTTCTAAGTTTAACTTCTAAAATGTTAATTATACACTAAATACAACCATTTTCATGCATGCATTTAATTTGTTTTCACTGTGTTAATTAATTGCTGACTTGATGATATAGTCATTTAAATTTTATTTTGTTTTTGTTTCTGTGACATTATGTTCAACAGAAATTCTGGAGTACCAGGAATTATGGCACAATGATTTATTAACACAATCATATTTAATGAATGGTTTGACATTTTCTCTGAATAAATTGACTAAATAAATAAACATAATTACTCCATTTAAACCTTCCCAAACTACTTAAGCCCTTAGCATTCCAAATACAAACCCGTAAGAGCCAGCTCAAATGTCAAGTTGTAATGTTTCTAGCCATAAAAAGTTACTGGCCCTTTTGCCTTTTTAATACCTCTCATTTTGCTCATTTTTAATACGCAAACATTTAATACCCAGTTTATCACTGGTCGTTTTAATAGCAATAATGTTACTGTACATACAAAAAAATGATGTTAAGTCATCATGCTAGCCTTAAAAATATGTGTTAAAAGAAAATGGACTTGGGGATTTGAAAGTAAAGGCTAAGAAGGAAAACTTCTTTCCACAGCTTGTTTGAGTTAAGCAGAAGTCCAGTCACATGAAAAAGACTGAGGTGAGACAGGCCTTTGATGAGCTAACACACTGTGCAAATACTGAAATAAACCCATCCAAAAAGCAGCAAAAACTATGCATGAGCTTGGTGTTTTTTTCTCTCTCTCTCTTTAGGTCAGTGTGTGGTGTCTGTTATAATGAGTATGTGGTTTTAACTTGTTTTGTTGCTTTGTGTCACTTCTGGTTCCCCAGGCCTCCATACAACAAAGGTCATAAAATGGCCCTTTTCTCTCCCACTGTGTTAAAGGAACACCTGTAACTTGATTCAAGGCTCTGGGCTGAGATGCCAATGGCAGTTTTACAGCTTTCGGGAATGAGGATGCACACCTAAATAGACACTTTGTGTACAGAGCTGAGCTGAGTGCAGTCCAGATTCACATTCCCTAGTAAGACCGAAACACAGACAGACAGACAGAGAGACAGACAGAGAGACAGACAGAGAGACAGGCAGACAGACAGGCAGACAGACAGAGAGACAGGCAGACAGACAGAGAGACAGAGCGTTAGGTAGACAGACAGACAGACAGACAGACAGACAGAGAGACAGGCAGACAGACAGGCAGACAGACAGAGAGACAGAGCGTTAGGTAGACAGACAGACGGAGAGACAGACAGACAGACAGTTTGTGTGTGTGTGTGTGTGTTTGCATAGTCTGTGGTTGGTCAGGATGGGGGAGTGTGTGACTGCCCTGAGGACTGCTGTTAATGTTTTAGTCATTCATGAGCCCTTGGGCTGGCAGACAGATTCAGTCAAAAAACGTTTGAGCTCCCCCAGGTTCTTTCAGTGATTTACTGCTTATTTGGACATCTGCACAGAGCTTCTGCACCTCTGGCATTTTCTCTAGCTTGGTTGCTCTCGTGCACATTCTCTGAGCCATTCTCTCACCCTCCCTCCCTCTCTCTCCCTCCCTCCCTCTCTCTCTCTCTCTCTCTCTCACCCTCCCTCCCTCCCTCTCTCTCTCTCTCTCTCTCTCTCTCTCTCTCTCCCTCTCTCTCTCCCTCTCTCTCTTTGAATTGATTGCAACAAAATATCTGGAGCCTCGTTAGATTGCTTACTCACTCAGCCTTTAATCTCAGGTAACTCTGTCTGTCCTCCGTTCATCACGGTCAGATTTCTCATGTTCAAGTGGTCATTAAGACAGCATATGCCGATCTAGAGATGGAGATAGAGAGCTGGATTTTTGTTCAGTAATCTGTTTTCTCAGTCTGCTTATGCACGCAAGCGAAACCAACACGGTTGCCACGTCTGCTTATTCTAAATACTTGAAAAAATGCATTTGTTTAATTTTTTTCTATAGGCTGTGTTATTTTCCCTCGTGAGATGTCGAGACCCTGGAACTGAACTTGCCACGGAAACAGCAAAACGGTTATCGCACACATTGTGGAGACTCAAGCACAGCATATACTCAAAGAAATGAAGAATTTTATTATTTACTATTAAACTTTGAAGTTTACTTCACATCTTTCTGTGAGATTATTGGCTGGTTGTCATGTAAACCCAGAGCTTTACACTTTATCTAATGATATTATTTTCTTGAGTGCTTGTATACTTGTCGGTCAGATTACTGACAAAATCAGATTTTCGGCAGTTTTTGGATTCTTAAGTGAATGTGCACTCACTAAGGATTAATACCAGCACATTCACGTTATTCTGGAAATTATGGAGAGAGTTTTGACATTTGCCCTCTCAAGCAGTGGCAAGCAATTTGTTGCACCTTTCTATCGTGAAGGCCTCCAGCTGTTGAGAGTGTGAACGGTCAATGACATCAATGGCTAGGTCTGACTGCTGGAGCATCAACAGTGACAGGTCTGAGTGCTGTGGGTCATGCTGTGCATGTTGAAGGGAGTGGCCAGGGACCTTCTGTCTTTCTGAAAAAAATGGGTTTTAGCATCTGTCTGCCTGTAGAAAACATAGAACCGTATACGCAGTGGCACGCAAACACAACATACATGATGGGAAGCAGACAGGCAAGGTTACTGGTGGGCACGCAATGCTCACCGCTCTGGTCCTGTAGGGTTTGTTTTTCTGTGTTTTACACCTCAAGTGGACAAACAGCCCAAGGGAGGGAAAAAGGCTTGATTTATTGCTGTGGATTGATTTATCACCGAATGTTCCACGTTGTTTTGGAACAGCAGATTTTTGATTTTTGGAAATGAAATTATGCACATGACCAAGATATGTAAGGTAACAACTTTATTTAGTAGTGAAATTCAAAAATAACATGGCACAATGGTCTGAACTTGCTGAATTGCTGAACTTACACAGCACTAAACAACAACTGTTAGTACAAAGACGGGAAAAGACAGGATGAAATTAGGGAGCTACAATCCTTCAACTAGGGCACTTAGAGCACAACGATGAAGGGGAAATTTAGGATTTCTCCATTTCTTTCTTTGTCCACTGAGGCATAATGCTTAGCGTTACAACAGGTCAAAAGCTTTTATATTGAGTTTATCTGTATTTCAATTACTTCTGATATTGTTTTATCATTCTCTGTTGACATTTTGAAACTGGCCAGAGACTGCAGATGTAAATCAACCTTTAGGGATAAATGCTGAATATTGTTTTACAAGGGCTGCTCATTAATGAGCCAGAGTGATTAAACAAATGCTATATTTTCAAAATGATGTCTTTATTGATAAACTAAATGCAACAGTGTTTAATGATCAACAAGAAGACAAAGGGATTTTCTCCTGTTATGCAATATAAATGCTTATACGAATACATTTCAACGGCATTGTAATTCACGCAAAAATCCAGCTTCTTATTAAACAAAATAAAATAGTGTCAAAGCGTGTTTACAGTCGAATTACCACAAATGCATCTTTACACCTTTACTGTTTAACAGCATTCGTTTGCCTTGCTCCACTTTGGGAACCATTGATGTAGGATATGACTTCCAATTTTCGGGATATCCTAAACAGTCTAGTCTGGTTTGAGCTCCTCCTCTAAACTTGGACTTTCCTGAATACTGCGACAGATTTGGTTCAAAGGGCAGGCCCTTGAGCTTGCCCTCCCTCGCTCTTGTGCGTTTACTGCCTCTCTCTGCAAAAATGGTGATGCCATGCTGCTCTACTCGTGGCAGAACACAATGCAGCGCGCAACCTCGAGTCCTTATACCTGAACACACATCCCCATACGTGCAAGACGCTAAGCTTCAGAAATGAACTGTTATTACTGCATGATATTTGTTTTTTTAAGTGTTTGCGTGCTTTTAGATGAAACATGTACTCCCCATGGTTTAATATTAATGAGATCGCTTGCCTCGTGCATATTGGAGCTTTGGCTACTAGTAGCTTTGTATATATATTGGATACACCAGCACTATCCTGACAAACCTTCTTCTGGTTCAAAGATGAAGTTGGTATATGACTCCGCTATTGTTTGCACCTGGATTTGTTTTATTTGTGGCATACAGAGAGAGTAAAATAGTCATTGCATGTGGCATTACTACAAATGTTTGGCTTTATGTGCAAATCAAGGCTTGAACAAAAGACACAACTAGTGACAAATGCTGCCTGGCTATTTAATTAAAGACTAACTTTAATGGATTTCATGTTGCTCTAGAGCCAGTGGCAGTTAAGGAGGAGCAGTGACATCAGTGGCTGTAAGTAAAACCAGATGGTGGCTAATTAACTGTAGGGGCCAGCAGGCGATAGAAATTAAACTTGCTTTCTACATGGGTGTCAGAAAAGTGGAGAGACAAAGCAGGACGATTGCGCAGGGAAAGGGGAAGCGCCAGGTAGAAGAACTGCCGTAACGAAGGCATTTTTCTTCTGTTGGGTCATAATGAGAGTCCGCGCTGGAGTATACCACCCAGCGTTGCTCTGGTTTGAGGCTTGCGGTTTGGCTTTACCACTTGCGGCAACAACCCAAGCCCTGTTTTCTAAAACTCTCACTTTTGCACTTGCATGACAGCAAATCATTTTGACATTCAAATAATTGCCAGTGACATTTTTTGTGTGTTGGTGTGTAAAGGGTGGATTAGCAATCTTGGCATTTTTTTTCTATGACACGCTGTACTCTTGGAATACTATAAAAGGTTAGGCGAGACAGGGTGTGGGCTGAGGATATGTGCACGGCAAAGTGGATTGAGGTTACTAAGCAGAACCAAAGCCAGCTTAATTAACATTACAAGGGAATTATTTTGTCTGCGGTTGATGCAAATGGCATAATAAAATAGAGGACTGTGCAAATATTATGATACGATTTTAATAAAAAAGGCAAAGTTAAACAATGAGCATTGGGTTATGAAAAAAAACCGTACAGATGTTTACAGTTTTAGACAAATATTTGGGCATATTTGGAAGGACTCCCAATCTAAGCTTATTGACTTAACAGGATCACGTTACTTGTTTCTGCATGTAACTGAATGACATTATAATGGCAATGACACCTTGGACTTGCACATCAATTAATCACAGTTTCACCGGGAGCCAAACATCTGAGAGCACCAAAGTGCTTGTTTGGTTCTATGTGAAGGATTCATACTGCAGCAGGATCATTACACAAAACACACCTCAAACTAACCACTTTCCTACTGTGCTTCGTATTTTGCCCACACGTGGTGACCGTGCCAGCTAGAATGCATGCTGACTTGGCAGACAAAGGGGGAACACGATCTTAAATTTCTTAAATTTGAATGCATATTGTTTTTGCTGATTATATGAGTTGTATTGAAACACGTTGTATTAAATCTCAGAAACTACAAAACACAATTTGTACTTTGGTATTCCCCTTGGTTTTGTGCTGAGTCTTGGAAAAAGTCTTTTTTTTTTCTGGGTTTCATTTTTGCCAACATGCCTGACGTGTAAATATTTCTAAATGCCAAAGATTCATCTTTGGTTCATGTGGTTGCATGTCCGTTTTATTTAACCGCTTAAATATACTGAACACAAAATTAGGGCATATTTTAAGATGGATTATCCCACAATGACATATCCACTAATGTTTGTGAGTGGTGTGAAGTGGTTCTACTCAGACAACACTAAAGTTGCATTTTAGTTGTATATTAATGGATTTAAAACAAATGAATAGCTCTAGCTGCAGTTTAAAAGAGACAAGGCCCAGATTCCATGAGTCAGTGTTGATGGCATGTGGATATAAGGTACAGTGTTTCGTTGTTTGTATCATTTTATAGACACGGGTGGTGTGTGGTTTATTTTTATAGTGTAAACCCGTTGTATAAAATCCTTTTTTGTTTGCCATCACTGTTATAAATTCAAGTCATGTGACTGCAAATGAAATTTAATAATTTGATTATTATAATAACTTTTTTCTGTATAATATTGTAAACGAGTAACAAACCTTACAACACAAAGATTTAGAATTGTTTTTAAATATTTATGTAGTATAAACACGGACCTTTATATTCTGTGATTTCAGTTGAGCCGTTTGTTCTTCTTTGGAATGGCAGTACTTGAGAATTATCAATAACGTGGTGGTTGCAAAAGTAACAAAATCAGCTTTTGATTCCTTTCCACACAGGTTTCTGTTCAGCTTCTTCTGGTGCTATTCTGGCAGCAGTCGCATCAAATGTTTGTGTACTTTTTTCCGTTTGACACCGTCATTATCTAAATTATTTTAGACAATTAAATTATTTACTTTGGCCGTTGCCATTTGGACTTTTAGGACATTTGGACTATATAAGTTTTAAGGAAACAAATAACTAAGACAGCTGGAAAATTCTTAAAGCACTATTGTAGAAGCACTCATACCAAATTGATGTTTGTCGTTCAAAGATGCTTTTATCAGCTCCGTTGAAGTAACGACTAACTTAACACAATATTTCTCTGCTTTCTTGCAGTGTTCTCGGACTAAAGAGCTAATCTATATTATAACCTTCGTGTCATGATGTGCTGGTGTGCTGGTCAGTTAGCAAGACCATACGAGTTTCAATTTGGTCCAATCTGGTTTATGCTGGTCTAGTGATGGTTAAACTGTTGAACTCTTATTGTCTTGCAAAACCATCTTAACCATCAGAGTCCAAGACGCCACATATTATGTTGTTTCTTTCAGCGGGTTACAGCAACAAATGTATATTTTATTAAAATGCAATTTACCATACCAACAACGTGGTTTTCGTAAAAAAGAAAAAAAATACAAGTCTTTACTTTGAACAAACTGAACTTTCTCATATATGCTTTCATACATCCATTTTAATGAACTATGATTAAGTCCTGATAGTTTACAAAAACATTTACTGATGTGGAAAGGTTCCCGAAGTTTTGCACTTTTGTTTCATTCAGTAATCTTTAAAATACAGGTATATTGCGGAAATGTAATAATTTAGTTGTAGTTGTATGAACAGGACAAATTAAATCTTAAAACTTTATTTGATTGTTCGTTTTGAGCTAGGATTTCATTCATATGCTACATTTTACACACTAATCCTAAAATAAGCACCCTTCATATCAGAGACTAATCTTTATACCAACACTCTTCTGGTGAATTTATCTGATGAGTTGTTGTCACATTCCAGGCTTTATATTTATTAGCCTTACATTTCAGCGTTAACAGGAAAGGTGGTACTTCTGAATCAGGTTTGTTTTGGGTGTTGGCCTGGTTCTGGTTGTACTTGTTCCTCGTGGCGAGCCTTTGCGTTAACTATAGATTATGCAACCGTGTAATTCTATTCACACCATGTAATTTGTTAATTGATGTCATCAATTTCACAAAGTACAGTATATTCAAAACATGCGTACAACTAACGTTGCTAAATGAAATCTGGAAAATAATGATAGGCTACACCAAAGTGAAAATTAGACAAACGTGTAAACTGGTATTCCTAAAATTCTAGGCCAAAAACGAACATACAAAACTTCCGAATCCCATTATTGCACACATTAGTTCTCATTTTAATTAGCAGCTTATTTTAGTTAATAAACGTTATACCTTGAAAAGGAACTAAGGAAAGTCCGTTATTAGTCAACAGTTTTAACCTGTTAGTATGCAAAACGCAGTCAAATGATACCGGATGAAAAGTAGTAGGTAACTGCTCAAACTGAGTTAGTCTAATTAGTTATTAGTTAGTCTAGTCTAGTTAATCTTAAACTCTTGAGAGCAAAGAGCAGCGCAGAATAAAGTAACGAGCTGGATATTTGATCATTTGTAGACCCTTCTGGCCAAGATGTGTCAATGCTAGCGTTTTGGAAAAAAAAAAGAGCTGTGCATATCCTTAATCTTTAGGTGCAAAAATTGCAAATCATACATTTAAAAAAGTCAGAGGTGCTGTGATGAGACTTTCTTTTTGCACAATGGCACAACAATGTTAGGGATGTGACTCCGTTACTGAATACTATAGAATGTGATTGTGGTCTGTTTTTGTAGTATGTTAATGCTGAATATTGTCGATATGTTCTGAAAATAATGCATAAAGTCAGATGAGAGACATCCCATTGACAAAATTCATTCAGATTCAGAAAACTTTATTCATCCCCTAGGGGCAATTGAAGAAGCATACATTTCAGTCGCAAGTTCTTTTAGTCTGAATAAAATAAAAATCTATATTTTGTTCAAAGATTCTCCTCGTGTTGTGCATTAACTGGCTACAACAGCACATTGAACAGTTAATTCTCATACTTGACGTGTTTGATGCGGGGAAAATGTTCAGGTGTAAAGCGTCAGCCGCTTTAACAAGGGACAAATCACTATGGACACGAGTTGTGTGCAGTCGCCTCATAAATGGCTATTTATACCGATACAATGGTCATTGAAACAAACCAATGGTCAGATGAGGGACAAAACACAAACCGGTGACTGGGTATTGGTGCCCAAGGACAGAAGTGGAATGTGTCATGAAGCACTGCCTTAGTGCAGACTGGTCAGAGTGCTCACCATGCTAACTCCTGTCCACCAGTGTAGGTAGTGTGATGATCTGGGTACGGTTCTGCTTGGAATTTATGCGAACATTGATATAACTCCTAACTAAACATAATAATGGACCTGGCGTGCTTAATGCTTTGGATAATCGTGCGTGTAGCATGCAATTTAAGTCTCAATCAGTAACCATACATTTTAACCTATCCTTTGCTTAGCTGGATACTTTATTTCAATGTTGTGGTGGACAACAAACAGACAAAAGTCTCAAAAGCAGTTCGCTTAATACCACCAAGTGTACTGTTGTGTTCAGCGTATAGAGGACGCCCTTATTTCTATTTTCTTCATCATCAACCAATGCCAAAGTTCAGACATGGGATGCTACTAAGCATGACTGGCAAAATACAGCTAACTCCAGGTAAATGAAGCTTTCATTTGGACGTTTTTGAATGAAACACATGGGGGCCTTTATATTAATCCAAAATATGAAAGCACTCATATGATTAAGACAAAATGGCTTTGTGTTTAATATGAAGTGCACTACCAAGGTTGTGAATCCACCATTCCACCTGCTTAGAGTTCATTTAGGCTCCACTCAAGCCATGGTGATCAGTGATAGTGGGTCAAACCATTGTGACACTTGCGAAAGGGAAATAAAAAAATAAATAGTATTTATTAAAAAAAAGACTCTCTAACTCAGTATTTAAAACAGGATGTATTTTAATGAGGATGAGATAAAGAGGCATGACTCTAAGACTACACAATGGTTTAAACCACATGAACCACATCGTTTGCAAAAATCAAATGACATTATGACCTACAGCAAAAACCTGAGGAACCAAAAACTGCTTTACATTTTTTTTTAAAGAAATGGTGCCAAGTCTCTCACAACTAGGCATTCAGTAATGCAGTAAATCTTGATATTTAAGCCCAACAATAGTTATCATCAACTCTGAAACACTAACTGCATTTTAGTCAGACAAACTGCCAAGAGCAGCTTTTGTTAAAAATGCTGACGCAAACTTTTATATCTAAAATATTATATAATTGTTTAATATACCTCTTTCAGTGACGTCGATCACCCAGGTCGGTAGCACTGTTGCCTCGCAATAAAAAGGTCCTGTTTTTGATCCCACGTGGAGGTTTGGGTCCTTTCGAGTTTGCATGTCCTCCCGTGTCTGTGTGGGTTTACTTTGTTTACTCTGATTTCCTCTCAGAGTCCAAAATAGCCATTTTTAAAATCTAAAACGTACTTAAGTACAGTAAGTTACTTACCACCTCTGGGTTTAGCTTAAACAAAGTAAGCAAAGAACATTTACACTGCTCACAAAAATTAGGAGATATTTAATTCTGGGAGATTTTTCATTTTTAGGTTTTTGAGCGGTATGTAACATCACCATGACACTAAGTTCTGATATAAAATAAAACGTAAATATTGCATACTAAATATACTCACCAGCATTCAACAGTGCCTGAAGAACCTGCCCCACATCACTAGCATGCTACCTAGCTTCAGTTATGGTGTAGCAACACTGGAGCAGTGTTATCATAAATCATACCTGACTGCTGTGACTATGAATCACTGTTAGAGGCTTTAGAGCAGGACTCGCAGCAGTATTGGAAAACCATGCTTTCAGTATTTTGGACAGCTTTTATTCATGTGTTGTGGTGGGTTTTTTTTGTAAACATCCCATTAAAATAACTATGCACATACCACATGCTTTTTCAAACGTTCTTTGTTTCATCCCTTCTATCCTTCGTCCTAGAAACGTTTTTTCAGCCGTTTAAGTGTTGGGTGTTTCACAACAAGCCGTTGCTCCTGGATGAAAACAAATCAACACAAACAAAGCATTAAGTTTTAAATAGCATTACTAGAAAACCTATTTCATGATCTCTTTGTGCATTTGAATGCATAGTTACAATTAGATTTACAATTGTTAAAGTGTATTTACATATAATATATACAGTTCTGCCCAAATGTCTTTCTTTTTTAATAGGCATTCTACACACTTTTTATACACTCCTCGCATAAATTGCTTTAATTAAAATAATATTTGATCATTTTTCAGAGTGGAATGCAAATAAAGAGTGCAGTCCATCTGTTTCTTTACAGGTTTTTTTTCTTCCGCTTTACTCTGTTCTCTAATGGGCAGGAACCCCCCCCCCACCACCACCACCAAACACACACACACACACACACACACACACACACACACACATGACCAGTAGCTAAGTTTACTGTTTGGTTGGTGGACCACTGAGATGGTGGTGATGTGCTAGTGTGTGTTCTGCTGGTCCGAGTGGATCAGTTTT
>JAUZST010000892.1:54229-66188 GCA_034779995.1 Parotocinclus haroldoi
ACACACACACACACACACACACACACACACACACACACACACACACACACACACACACACACACAGCCCCTCCTCACACTGCTGAAAGCCATTACAGAAATACAATTTCTAATGCCTTCACACAGGTCTGCGATCGACTGCAAACAAATTTATATTCAGCTCGTAAACAGAGAGCAGCAGAGATTTATTTATTGAGCGGAGAGGAGAGAAACAAGCTAGCGCCTGAACCCTGGGTAACCCCACAGCTGACATGAAGATGGATAAGTATACCATGCAAATGTACGAAGGGAAGGGATATATTGCACTCAGTCATTCAGCTGCCTGTAGAATTCCATTTACTCCTCCAGCTGCGACCGTATCTCCGAGTTTGTACAAGCGTCACTATACACTGATGATTATTTCCAATTGTTTTTTAATCACCACCAAGCAATAGTAAAATCCATTATTGGAACTCTACGTGGAGGTTCCTTCTCGCGTTCAGCTCTGCGGTCCGAACGCAGCACTTAACAGGTTACACCAGGCGACAAACTATGAATAAAAAACAAAACGTTTTATTTGGGATTTTCCAATTTCAGAGTGGGGGTTTGTTATTTCCGGGCTGTTTTTCATTTTGTTTGTTATGGTCTATGAACAACTCGCACTTCATCGATGTTTTTGGTGATTAATGCTAATAGCGTGCAAACAAAATATTTGTAAAAATGTAAATTACTAAGCTCAGCGTGGAACATTAATATTTGCTGAATATGGGCTTTTAAATAAAGGCCTTGTTTTTGAACGTAATAACAATGCGTAGGTAGATATAAATATGTAGATATGTTTTCCATATTAGTGATTTTACTTGAATCCGATTTGCATGCGTAATTACAGTGCGTGTGTCTTTTTTTCCTGAAGGGCTACATACTTTATTAAGCTTATAGCCAGCTCATCGCAGAGACTAGTGGCTGGATTGAGTAAACCCGAGCTTATTAAAACATGATTACGAGAACGGACAGCGAGTCCTCCTGGAGAACAGGGTCATCTCCTTTTCTATCTTTACATTGCCACTTTTAAGACTCAAGACTCCTTGGTTTGGGGAATGTCTGAACTATTATGATGAGAGGTTCTAACATTAAACATTTAAAAAGGAAAACAACAACACTTGTAACCTGCACATGCACCTGCTTATTAGATCTGGGAACAACCTTATGTTTTCTGCATTGTGCATAGAAAAACGGTTTCATGTTTTCTGTATATATACTGCTGGCAAAAATTAGGGGATACATCGAAATGAAATATTCCCTAATTAAATATCCCCTATTCTTTTCTGAGCAGTGTGTTTTGACAACTCAGAGGAGTGCTATAGCAGACTAAAATGCATCCAAATACTTCCAGCGCCACTTTAATCAGCTAAAAAAAATTACTTTCCAAAAATACCTCACATCATAAACCTGCCTCAGAAGCGCCTTTTCTCTCCATTGCAAAAACACGGTACTCTGGAACCATCTATCTGCGATGCAGGGAAATTCGTGTGAAAGTTTTATAGAATTTGAACAAACTTAATAAGCAAATGAGATTACGACAAAAGGAGAAGAATTCCACACAATTGATTTCGGTTCCTTTTATCCATCCTAATATAATCTCAAACACATTTCTTTCAGTGAACTGAAGCGCTGTTTAACATATTTATGGAATGTGATGTCAGGCTAAATATTATCCTCGTTTGTTGTGTTGTTCGGGCTAAATCTAGCTCCACGTTACTATCCTGATAAACTTCAGATAAATTGTCTGTTGTCTGGCTTCCTTCTAAAACGGGGGGCAGATGCTAATTATCATTTGACCGGTGCCTGACCCCTGAGCAGCAGCTGCTGCTATCTCACAGCATCACAGACATTAACCAAGTGGGCAACACGATGCTTTGCAGTGTGTGAGGTGTGTGTCTTATTATGGCTATTTGAAAAGGGAGATGGAGGATGGAAGAACATGTGAAAGTAAGAGAAAGCAGTTTAAGCTCAGTGACAAAATGCAAACTCTGGAATGTATGGCTTCGAGACAATGTTGTGTGTGGTTTTATACTTATGCTAGCTGTACGTATATCGTTTTATCCTGTAAAAGTAGACCTTTCTCCACTCTATGTACTGTATAGTGTGGAAAACAAGATTGCCTGGAGACCTTTATAAAATGATCAAACAGCCACAGATTATTACCTCGTGCAGGCAAGCAAACATCCTACCTGTACAAGACAGTACTAAAGTGAAGGAATAAACAAACCAATAATTAAAAAGTAGAAATAATAGCCCATGAAGCTCAAAAGCTTTGCACAGCAGGCTACTGTTTCTGGTAAAAGCTGTTGTTTGGGGCTTTTCGATTGACCAGAATGCCTGCCTTACTGTCAGGACACAGAAAATATATTTCCTTTTCATGACCCTTAAAAAGTTTAAGCATGATTGGCTGAAAGTTTTGAAACGGATCGGTTTTTAAAACGGATATTTAAATGCCTTGCCCAGAAGGTGTGCGTTTGAGGAGCGCCAAATCTTCAAACTAAATGTTCGCTCAAACGAGGGAGATGTCCGGCCATTGGCCAGGAGTTAAGAGGGCACGTCATCCCCATCAGTCTCAGATTGAGCGTTTCTACAAGGCGCGTGTGTGCAAGCTCGGTGTGTTTTCCAAAGTGGATAGGGTCACAAGCGGCTCGGCCAAAGGAAGCCTGCTATGCTGTACGAAGACTACTAATCTCTTAAGGTCTGATTCTTCACCAATTCGCCTGCGCATATACGAGATGCATCACGGGCATCAGGACTTGGACCAAATCAAAAGTGACTCTGAACTTCGATTCAGGTTGGAGGAACATTTCTGAATGCGAATCCCGGGACCCAGACTCAAGACCCCCTACGTCTGCCCTCCTGCTTTCGTATGCGCAGAAGAGGCTCGGTCCGCAGGGAGTACCCACCCTCTTCGACCACTTTCATAAAAGTGTCCTGCAAATTCGGCCCAATCAACGCGCGCGTCTACATCAATTCACGCAATGACCCAAGACATCTTCTGGCTTCTCAGAACACCAGTTACACCAATCACGCAGTTCTACCATCCAGAGTGGATAGAATGTTTGAGTGGATGAGGGAGAAGGGAAATCAAAAATGTCGGTAAGTTTGCTGAATTTTTAACTCAACACAATTAGAAAACTTATTTCTGTAAAACGGTTTATTTAGTAAGGCATACGATTAGTAGCTTGTTAGGTGGTATACGTTAATGGAAACAAAAAGCTTAAAGTATTCTAATGTAAAAAGGAATAATTGTAAAAACTATTTACACTTTGACTAACTACAGTGCTTACAAACATTAGGGGATATTTAAGTATAGGAGATTTCATTTTGAGGTACCCCCTAATCTTTTTGAGCAGTATATATAAATAACGTAATAACGATTCATCCACCTTTAAAGTAAGACCTTATACTTCATGTTCGTATCAAAAATGCAGAAAAGCGTAGCGGATTGTTCACGTGAAAGAAACACTATAAACATCGTCCACTTGAACCTTCGACTTACTCTGAACTATTTAGCGTGTTGGTCCAAGAGGAGGAAGTGCTGAATGATAGCTTCCATAAGGCCAAACTCTCCACACTTGGCAAAGTCAGAGTGGTTACTTTACAGATTAGGGTACCCCCATCAGCAAAACTGGGTGATGAAAATCTTTATGGGAAGGTCTGAAATAAGAAGAAAAAAAAAATTACAAGACATCATGATCTACAATCCATTAATACCCTCTAGTGGGTCTGAAAACGAGCATAAAGAGTAGTTCCTCTGTTTTCACTTGACCACATTCCACAGTTTATCCTCCAAGACATTTCAGGCAGAGCCTTTTTAAGGGAGGCCAGCTCCCCCTAGCTCTCTATTCATTTAGTACTAAATAAAATCGAGGATAAATGACAGTTCGCAATCCATTTTTTCCGTTCTTAAAATTGGAGAGAAGTGAGCATTATTCTTAAAAATATCTGCCAAAATGCAACCTTAATGCAAAGGAACCTTAAATATATCCGTCTGGGCTGTGGTTTTTAAGATTCTTGCGGATTTCCCATGAAATGTCACATTAAATGACACTTGACCTGTTTTACGTCAAAAGCATTTTACATTTGTCGTAAGAGCACACAGGGGATCATTTGTTTGACCATAAGTGATAAAACCTGGTAATAACCATTAAAGTAAGCAGAGCTATATCTCATGTCAGATGCTAGGATATTGGTAATATACAAACAAATGTTGTCCACAACCCCACGTTGAATGGAAAATATGGAAAATATCCACCAGGCCAGCGGTGCTTGAGGGGATGTACCAGTCTGGATTCTGTACAGTCTGAGGGCCTGAGGTTATCAAACCCCACAGGACAAAACGGGGTGCAAGGGCCTATTTACGATTTGTTTAACAGTAACCGGAGCTCACAGCATAGGTTTAAACATCAAGGTAAGTCTGAACGATTCTGAAGTCTGAATTGATTGACAGGCATGAAGAAAGAATGAACTAAAATCAAATGCACAAAGAAACAAAAGTAGATCATGTTGTTTGTGAATATTCCTTGGGAAAGTCTTCTGTCTTCCCCTGTTACTTTTTGGCTTTTATTTAGCCAGATGAAAAGAGAAAGCTTTACTGTTTTCACATTAAAAGGTAAAAATTGCAGAACAATAACCAACATGCCATCATTCACTTTAAACACACAAACATATTGTTCGGATCAGAATATCTGGCTCTTTCTTTTCTGTTCTAAACCCGCATTCAACTCGGTGTCAATGAATTTCAATAATTTTTAAAAAAAATAAACTTCCCACAGCATCGTTCTTCAATTTTGCTTTGACAGCACCTGAATTACTGCGACTGAGGCAATCTGGATTAATCCCACCTTCTTTGTTCTGCAGTCACTCAGGCCTAGTTTCGTTTGCAGTTCCCCTTTCTCCAAGTGACCCATTCCAAAATATTTTGATACGTCTTTTTTGTCAGGATGCTGCCAGGTGAATTTTCTGAAAGCTCGTTTGTCAGTGTTCGTTTGCAGCCTTTTTATCAGTCAGGAAAAAAATGCATTGTCTTTGAATCTGAACACATGAGCTATCTAAATGTTAGGTGATCTTAACAGTTAATTCATAATTTATGTACACGGTTTGAATCATTTCCCCCCAAAATTACACAGACCCCTTTTACCATGCCAAAATCTGTCAGGTATTTCATATTTCATAAAGAGAGCAGTGTGTTTTTGTGGACGTGTGTACTATTTTTGGCTGCTGTAGAACTTCTCTGCCTGAAGGTTTTCGAGGTTAAACCTCATTCCACTCAGCTATCAGATGCCAGATAAGCCGTACCTTGATAAATTATGCTAATAACAAAAGAAACAAACTACAGGACTGAGTGCAAGCGACTTGTCTATTCTTGTCTTGCGTTGAAGAACAGAAAAAGCACAAGATCAAAACCACAGTCATTTAAACTCCATATTAATGCAATTAGCTGATATCAGCCACAGATCATCACATGAGAAAGTTTTAGCATTTTGGGGGCAATTAACCTTCCCTTTGTCTTGTTTATTAGGAACTAGATGTATTTGTAGAGTTTCTGCCTTAACATAAAACGATATCTGCCAAAAACAGAGTTACAATACATGTATACTTCATGCTTTACTACACTTTATACCCACTGCTTAAGGCTTTTTGCTTCTGACGTACATTAATTTTAACCTACTTGAATCATTTTAATCTGGGCTTCGGCATAGCGTTCATGGCTGGGTTGGTCTTAAACTTGAAATTTGTGAAAAAAGTGTGGAGGTTTTGTAGAAACTGGAGACAGCAGTTATCACTAGCCTCTATTCATTTCAATAGTATTTTCTCAGAGACGAATTGTCCTCAAGGAAGTTTGGGAGTCCTGGCAGTTACGATTCACAGGGCGCTTTCTTCCATCAGACAATATTCAAGTCTAGTCAAAAGCTTGGATCACAAACTCAGGACTACAAATGCTGCTTCGCTAATCGCACTATAAAAACTAATGTTTAGGTGCCTTTCCAAAACTGTTGTTCCAAGACAACTGTAGAGCTATACTAAAACAGGGAACAGGCTAGCACTTAAACAAAAGGGTATTTAAACCTATGGTGAAAACATGCATCATGCCAGAATAATGGATTGCAGACGCTATAATCACTAGCACTACCTTTGTACACCTGATGTTCTATATGGAGGCTTCTGCTGGGAAATACAATTCATGTGGCCCCTGTAGTGAACCGTGGAATTTCATTCAACACACTGAAGCAAGCTGGACTGTATGAGAGCATGACTTTGGCTATATTTCAGAAGTGCTACTAGCTTCTACTCTAGGAGTCGTTATTGCTTGGTTTGTGAACGCATACCCGTTTAGACTGAGAACCAGGAGTGTGAGAAGTAATTTGGCCCAGTTCAACTGCAGATCTGATTTTATACCGTTTGCTGTATAGTAGCCTTATATCCACAACCAATAGGTACAAAAACACAGCAGGTTAATGAACAGAGATAAAACTACACAGTGGTTGAAACTAACTTTCATTTGAACTTGGTTGTCTGAAATTCCACCTGTAGACTGATTTAACTAACATACGAGTGATATAACACACTTCTTCTTTTGTTTTTTTGGGAGGGGTATTTGCACACTGTACTGCTGCATCATCACCACTGACCGGATTGTATTAGCTAGGTACGCAAGTTTTGGCAGATCGCACCATTGAGTGTTTAATTTAGGATGCCCATGTTCAAAGTTAGAATTTTTTGTTTACTTTTGGGGGCAAAAAAAATATTTAAACAGACTATTCAAAGTCCCAATTTTTCGAATAATGAGGTGTTTGAAATCCAAGCTACCATTGCAAATGTAATAAAACTATTTCACTTTAGTTATTCCTGTATCCTTCCACATTCCAAAAGCATGTGGTGTCTCTGAAATGTTCCACTTTAAGTGCGGTCATGTGCCCTTTAGAGGATTCCTGCATATCTAGGGTTGGAGCCTTGTGCCCTGTATTGCCTGCGAGGGCCCAAAACCCTGATTTGGATTGAGCACAACTTGATATCAAGCTAAAATGCTTTGACCTTGAAACTGTCCATGTTTGGTAAAAAGCCGCACAAGATGTGTCAGGTGACCAAAATATATTTACACCTTCTACCAAGACATATCTACCAATGCAAAGTTGTCACTAAAACCAAACAAAATTAACATCTGTCAACCAAACCTTTTTAAAAGTGTTATGGGGAGGATTGTGTTTTTTAATATAATATAATATAATATAATATAATATAAAACTTAAATAAATTACAAAATATAAAGAAATGTATACTACATACGCACACATGCACACTAGATTGGAAAACTACCCGAATGTTAAAGAGAAATTTTAATGGAGCATAAGCGTGAGATGACTGTGCTCTTATATCTGGATTTTTTTTTGTTGTTCAGTTAAAGCTCCAGGCATCTCCGCCCTCCAGAATGTGTATTTTGTACAGGAATGTGAAAGAAACACACCCGTGTAAAACCACAAATTTAAAAAAAAGAAAACAGAATTAACTCTCTGCTCTGAGTCATTTGCTCTGTCTCTGCAATGCCAGTTATTGCTCTTTATAATTAATATCAATAAGTGACTGCTAAATAAAAACCTAAATCCACTTTAGAACAGAGCCCACCTACTACATTAACACAGTTAGACTTCGAGGCTATATTACACGTGTAAAAGCGGAGCTGTGAGACCTTTTCTAATTATGTGCTAATTATAAACGCTTCGTTCTCTGTGTATTCATATCGGTCAGTAGTCCATTAGAGCCGTGTCCCTCGAAGGTCCATCTGACACAAGGTGATGGACGGCAACTCTGCCTCCCAACCACCCTGCCCCTCCCCGGCTACGGCAAAGGTACATAGGCAGTGTTTCTGTCCACTCTTAGGCTCATACAGGTCATACACACAATGCAATGTACCACAATATGGCAGGATTTTTAGATCCTAATTGCCTGGTGATGTCATATTTGTTATATAAAAGTTAAATACAGAATCATTATTAAATTCGTTTAGTTTTCTACTTTTAAAACATTGTATGAATATCCGTCCGTTAATTAAAAAAAAACATTTATAAATCCGTCACTTGTCCTTGAGTTCATGCAATGTTCCAGAAATCTGTGAATAAAGATGCACACGCTGCACTTTCTGGTTGATTGAGATGTCTGAGGTATTTCCTTTAAATACTTTTCACATTTACTCTTTCTCTGCTGTTACTTGCTATCATGCTATTCATTTAAAAAAACTTCTGTGTATGATGTTATAGGAAGCTATGAATTAAACTAAATGCTTAAAAGAGGAATTATTAAACAAATGCTAACAGCTGGGAAAAACTCCGATATCAGTAAGAATGTTAGTTCTCTGCTGCTACTGAAGTGGCTAAAAATATTTCATTTTAGATTAAATATTAGATGAGATTTAAAACAAATCCAACTCCACCAAATACAACTGGAGAATTATTATAAGCCCGGTCTGATGTCAAAGCAATTTAATTCATACATCATTTAACGTCAACAACAACAACAAATAAAGCAAAAGTACAACCATTTTGCAAATAAAACGTTTATAAGGGCAGCGTCTTTACAGCCACGCGGCCACAGAAAAGTAGGTCAGAGGGATTTAAAAAAGAATATTACTCCGTGAATAACTACACTGAAATATTCTGGAGATCGTGGACATCTGGAGCAAGGAGCTCCGTTTAACTCATTGTTAAATTAAGTATGTAGTAGGACCACACAAAACTCAGTTGTCACGTGCTGTGTTGTTTTCACAGACGTGACCCATCCACGTGGGAAGTGGACGCAATACGAGTGACATCACACACGAGTCCTTCACAGAAGCTTTAGCACCAATCAGCCACAAGAAGTTCCGCTACAGTAGGTATCTGAAGAGCGATCTGGTCAAAGTTTGGTTCCAATACAAGGGATTTGGTTCCAGATACTATACGGCTTGTGCGCGTGCGTTCCAGTGACTCTTGTGGATTTACTAGCCTACCAAACACAGTGTGATGCATGCTTATAACAATCACGCGCTCACACCTGATGAGCTTCCGGTACGATTTCCAAGTTGTAAATAAAATGTATTTGCATATCAACAGTATTTACTTTTTCTATTTTACTTGTTCAAGAAATTATTGGTGGCTCACAAATGTGACTCGAGTGAGCCGGGCTGCTGAATCCACGTGTTGAATTATGTTATTATATTAGGGAATATTTATTTTTGAACAGCTTGATTTAAACAGCTCACACACTTGCAGTATAAAAATTAGTATTGTTTTCGTCTATAATGGAAGACTACATGTCTGAACTTCTAAGTCCAACTATGAACTCTGACAACAACTCCTCAAGAAAAGCTTTAGTTAGTGCGAAAGTATCCTAAAAATAAAAACAGGCACATTTATTTCAGCTTTCTATTTGGAGTGTTTGTATCGCGGAGCACGAGCTTGCCTGCTTCATTAGACTAGTCTACTGAAAGACTACATTAAATACCAGGTCTTGCCTGCAGGAGAAAAAAAGCTTCAGAATTAGATCCATGACGTGCACGTTCAGGGGCACTGTGTGTGTGTGTGTGTGTGTGTGTGTGTGTGTGTGTGTGTGTGTGTGTGTGTGTGTGTGACGGGGGAAAGTTAGGACGATTCTATAGGCCTGGGACTGACAGTGACTCTAAAATGTATTAGAATAATTTAAGGGACTTTGTGAAATATCTTTTTATGCATGGGGCCCGAAATACCTGGCAATGCCCTTGTGCATTTTAAATTTAATATTAAACGTAAGGTCATACAAGAAATGCAATTCCTATTCATCTAAGATCACGAGCGCTACAGAAGGCCTCGGTTTGTGTGGGTGATATGTTCAGCTTGTCAGAGCTTTTCTGTGCTAAATAAAATGCGCTGCATGACGGACTCGTCGTCCTTCTAACTAACTGCTAAACGCTGTCAACGTACCAAGTGGTTCCACTTCAAGCCCCGGGTTTTTAACCCTTTATCGCTTAAACGGGTTAGACCGAGGCTCCATCTTCTGTGAACAAACTTTTGGGTTACATTCATGCACGGATATGCACTTTGGGAAAAGATTGAGGGGGTTAAAAGAGTTTTAACTGTTCACTTTTGCCCCCCCCGCAAGTGGATGCACTTAAATAAACGATCTGTTAGACTATATATATATATATGCGATATAGATATAGGACCAAAATAGATATAGAACCAAAAAAAACCTTCCAGCTTTTGCATTTTCTCTTTAGTTACAGATCAGAAACATTTTATGCAAAAACATCCTACAAGTGGCGCATGGTGATTCAAGGTCTCTACATTTGTTAATCGGTGGGTGAAATAAATATTTTATTGATTTGGCTTGATTGTTCAGCGAGTCATTTTAAATGAAGCGCAAAACAGATCCAACAACAAAAAACCAGACTGCACATAGATACTGCTTTATACAACCATAATGTGATGTGTGATTGTTTTTATTCAATATGTGCTTATTATTTTACGTTCAGTCAAATTCCGCATAAAGAAAGTGAAGAAGAAAGAAAGAATGATGGGTTGTGTCATTTCCTTATTTTAACAATATAAAGCGTTACATCTGATGTTTTGCAGTCTGAGGATAAAATAAATAATCCATTTTCATCGAAGTACGAAAACTACAAGTGTCAACCAAGGTGGTTTAGAATAATACCAACGGAGAAAGATTAAAACAGGATAAGTGTGGGTCACAATGACTAACTTTTAACCGTTAAAAACATTTTCTCAGTGTTTGTTTTCTTTTTCAGCAAGGTATGTGAAATTAATTAAACTTAAGTGTAGGCTAAGTGGATTGGCATCTCGTCCAAGTTATATAGGCTACTCAAAGTTACCGTTTGTGTTGGGAAAAAAAAGAATCTAAATAAAATAAATGTATAAACCGTAATCTTTCTAAATATATAAAGCAGCAAATGGAAATGATTAAAAAATCATAAAATAACAACTTGAGCCAGGAGATAAACTTAATCATCCAAAAAATTAATTATTCTATTCTATTCTATTCTATTCTATACTCTTCATTACTGGCTTCCGCATTTGTTCTTGTTCTGCAACATTTTGCCATATTAGGTTAGCTCGACTGCTAATGTATGCACTTACTCCAGAGTTCACCCTTCACCTCTTGACCCTTTTTGGCCCCGGGACAGCAGTGACCCGGTCAGGGCCTCACTCGACGTTATTCATTTAGCAGTTTTTTTTTCTAATGTAATTAAAATAGCATACATTTACAATTTATATATTTTTTATTATTGTTATTATTATTATTATTATTATTATTATTATTATTATTATTATTATTAAATAATAATAATAATAATAATAATAATAATAAATAATAAATAATAACAACAATAATAATAATGTACGGATACTAATTATTGCAACCGTATAATTTCACAAATTGACTACATGCCAGCAATAATATTTTTTATGAGATTGTATTACATAATTTTATTCCTACATATGTTTGTAAAATAGAGAGAAAGATATGCGACAGTATCGCGTGCAGGACTGGCACGTAATCTCTCCGTGAAACTTTCTTTTTTTTTTGTCTAGCCTCGCTTTACTGAGCAACAAGCTCGATCTATACGGTTAAATGTGCACAGGTGCTGGTGCTATAGCATAAAACCAGCTAGGATAACAGGCACAGTTTCACTTAAACAATCCACAAAAACAAAACATGCAGCAGTTAAATAAAGCTCCAAACCAAAGCTGCACCCTAGATCAAAGAAGATCAAAAAATGTTTTATTTAGAATTTTATCCATGATAAAACCACAGTGACAACCAGACCAGAAATAAATGTGGCAACAAAGCAACGTTATTTATTTACCCCTTAACAATAAAATTAACTTGCTCCATATTTAATCAATTATTTGTGAAAAATTTGTATAATAGCAATAAAACCCCATTCATAAATTAACTATATTATA
>JAUZST010000894.1:0-30798 GCA_034779995.1 Parotocinclus haroldoi
CTGATCTTGCACTTTGTAGTTCCACAATTACAGACTGCAGTCCATCTGTTTCTCTAAATACTTTGTTCCGTAATTGTCAGGGCCTATGCAGGACCACCACAGATCAGCTACTATTTGGGAGGTGGATCATTTTCAGCACTACAGCAACACTGGTGTGTACATTGTGTGTTACAGTGATAGGAGTCAGATCCCAGTGTGATACCACAGTGCTTCTGTGGTTTTAAACCACCTCAGCATCCCTGCTGGACTGGAAAACAGTCCATCAGACCAATATGTTCAGCCAAGAGCATCATGTAGGCACTACCATGTCAAGGTTTAACATGCACTAGTCCGTTATAAGGTACATGCACTCACACCAATATCTGCCTTGTCACTGCCAAGTGAGTGTAAAAACAAAATTAAAGGCACTTATAGATCATATTGTCGCAGCTGTTTGACTCCGTGAGCAAGGTACAGATGAAACAGTTACCTGACGATGTCTTGAGTATGTCTGTAGTGTTTCTCAGACCCATGAAGTCAAACTGATAAAGTCTCCATGACTTCTGATCAGCTGCTTCTACTGAGTTTTTTCTCCACTTGTAAACCATTTCATCTCGTGGGTATCCATCTGTAATTACAGAGAACACACACTTGTGACCCCTGGTGCTATATATAGTGGTGATGAATGCCTCAGCACAGCCCAGCTTGAGGAATTACTTAACATGATTAGTTTATGACACAAAACCTGCTAAAAAATAGCCAGTCTGCAGCAGAAAAAAGTTATAGGTAGTCAGGAAAGTGAACATTTGATCACAAAGACTCGATATTTTACAGCATCCATCTTGATACTGGGACTGACCTTCAGGTCTATGTTGTTCTTATAGCGGCCAACACCAAGGAATGCACAAGACTGTTTGGATTTGGCCATAATAAAACATTAAACACTATTCATTAAATAATGGTTAACTCACACTACTTCCTGAGGATCTGAGCAATATTCTTGTATATATTGCAAAGTAAACTTAATGAATTGTAAAAGAGCAACTATCCATCTTGACATCAGTTCAATGGCATTGCCAAAGACAGTACTGACAATGTCTAAAGAACATTTACATTTACATCTGACATCATTAATATTTTCCCCCTAACGCACCTCTACATCAGTGTCACTGCAGTGCTGAGTATTCCTATTAAAAATGTGATTTTTTGGGGTACTTTAAGCATCAATGCCTAAGTAGCAATAATGGTTTAACAAATCTCTTATATGTTATATTTATTTCTGCTGACAACTATGTAAGATACAAACGTAATACCTACAATACAAGTTAAAAAATTGGCTTTTAAAAATTGTCTGTAAAGTGCATACAAGTCAGCAATGTCATGGAACACAAAATCACCACACTAGGGCTTAGAACTGGGAAACAACATCCCACACCCAGTATATAGGCATGATGCTACACAGTGTGTGAAAACGCACAAATTTCTGATGTTATGTCCATTGACATTTCATATTTACATAATTTAACACTTCATAATTACTGCTACACCTACAACTACACATGACCAAAACTTTAATGCCATTAACATTATTTTGTCTCTCTCTGGTGTCCCTAAATATCTTAGTGTGAGTAAGTGTGTGCTCTTTGTTGCCCTGGCTCACTGCAACCCTGAATTGAATTAAAAGGTTTGAGAATGAATGAGTAAACAATATTATTGTTGCTGTAAAATGTGCCTATGTATTTGACTACAAAAATCTTTATTTCCATTCGTATTTGTAGACATTTTATAGCTACAGTAATACTGTTCATTCATTCATTTTCATACCTGCTTAAATTCTAGGTCGCAGGGTCTAATTCTAACCATAAACTCATTAAACAAAATGAAGTATTCTGGCTCTTTTGGTTTTCTCTAGATAGTTGATGTTTTTGTAAAAATGCAGTTTTTTACCAGTAAAATGTCCTCACAACACAATGACGTTAGACTTTTCTATGTGTAGGGGGATTTCTCCCAAAGTTACTTCCTTATAACTTTTAGAAAGTTTTCCCTTGCCACTGTCACCCTTGGCTTGCTCACTTTGAGACTGGCCTTATAATTCAGAAGATAATCTAAAATTGTAAAAAAAAAAAAAAAGTGCTAAAGAAATAAATCCGACTTGACTCGACATCTATGGGGAGCTAAACACAAAACCAGTGCACAGTTATGGGCAGTTATGCTTAAGGAAGAAACCTTGAGCAGAACCATTTTCAAATAGAGAACACATTGTCCTGTGTGTCAGGAGACTCAAGTTTTTAAAAAGTCTTTGTGTGATCATGCACTGTATGTTTGCTTAAGTCAAACATCATGGCTGCTTCTAACTAATAATGTTGCTCTAATGGTTTACACCAAATGTGTATAAGAAAGAGAGCCTTTAAAAATGTACAAGACATACAAAATAAACAGTAGTTTATTTTACACTATAGAAGTTGAACCAAAGACTTTCTTTTAGGCATTCCATCTTCAGCCAAACAGCACTTCACTTCCCTTGTTAATTTGGCAGGGGTTGTGATCTTTAAACCACTGATTATTGTTCACCACCAGTGTCGAATATATGCTATCATACTTTCTCTCTACCCCATGCCAACCTCTCACATTTATTTGTATGCCTTTCATTAGTAAAACGTCCCAAGTGCATGGCAGCATAAAATGTTAGTAAATTCCACATAATCAGAACACAGAATAGCCATTGCTATAGGGACCGAAATAACATTCACAAAGGGTGACACGGAAAGACAGGGTGAGGGGCAGTGTGATTTGGACCTGTTGTCAGTGTTGGGATTCTCTATCAGCGCAGATCGACTGATTTTCTATTTACTAAATTCATCCAAATAGGAGGCTGTTAATGATTCAAGGGAGATAAAATATTAGCCATGCCAGATATTTCAGATCAGTCAAATTATTCCTGTCAACAGTGAAGAGATGCAGAATATTGCTCTTGTTGTGGTGAAAACCAAATTTTGTCCAACCACATGAGCTTTATGACTAAGAAACAAAAAAGTGTTAATCCATTGGCCTTTATTAATAATGTTTGGGTATATCAACAGTGGCTATGAGGACAAAAGCAAGGCAAAAGCAAACTTTGCAGGCCAGTAAATGGTGTGCAGTTACAAGCTACCACATGTTCTGCAAAAGTTATGGATTCAAATACAAACTGACCTCCATCACGGGCTAAAAAACAGAGAGGTCAAATCATTCCATAATCATAATTTGAGAAAGATGTTACATTTAGAAGGTTAGTGCAGACACAGCTAATCATTATGCAGCATATAATTTATACACTTTGAATCATGACACAACATTTAGAAACAGTTTACTGAACATTGATTAAAAACTTCATTCACTGCCTGGCAGATATGATCGTAAGGCTGAATGGTATAATTACATGCCCAGGAGTATTCAGTTCAGCTAAATAAGAAAGAACCCCATAAAGACTATGAATATTAATAAGATAACATAATCATATACATTACATGTTTTTGTTTTGTGCTCAGTTTAACATATTTAATATTAAGAAGCGCAGCTGACAAAGCATAAAACATTAGCATTTGATTAACGGGATTCCCATTTCCGTGTTCATGTTCAAAAGAACAATTGCACTAAGCCTACTGCCTGCTAAGATGTGCATCACACTGTGGGAATTTCAAAATAAAGCAATTCTTCTGTTGTTTAATTAGTACAATCTTCAGTGACACTATCTACAGGGTGAGTCAAAAGACGCAGGACACATCACGTGCTGCGTCATGGAATTTTCGCAAAGGCTGCCAAAACTATTGTTGTGATTCCAAACAGTGTTGTTTGAAATAGGTTTTTCTGGTCACCGGTTGACACATGGTATGACACAGCAGCTGCATTCCGCAGACATCAGAATCGTCAATTCTGTTGACTTAAACTTTGTGCTGAAAACTTTTGAACAGGGCGACAATGTGTAGAGCCTACATGTCCTCCCCGTGTCTGCGTGGGTTCACTCCGCATACTGCAATTCTGGTAAACACACCCCATTACTTGCTGAGGTATTCAGATATGTTATTTTCCCTTTTGTTTCTGAAATAAAATGATGTTCTGTGACTTGTCACTTACCCTGCATAGTGTATAGTCCAATTATTACATTAGTAAGAAACTAGTTACACAGAACACAAGTTGACAAATTGTTTTGTCACATTTGTGTAGCCAAATATCTCTCTATACACAGCAATGTCTATGATTGCTGTCATAAAATCCCAAAAGCACTAAAAAGGAAATATATTTACAAATTGTGTTTATTGGTGACACCTTAACATGACTTGCAAATTATGACAAAAATAAAGGACTATAAAATATATGGGGAATATTTATAAGTACACATTTGAACTATTTTAACTAATGAATATTATTATGTTACGTCATTTCCATTGTGTTGCTAAATGGTGCTGGTCTACCACTGCTGGGCACTTAAAATACGGCGCTAAAATTTTCAAATAGAAACACCACCAAATAATAGGTTGTTCTATTAAAGCAATCAGTTAACACTACAAAATGTTGTTATATATTTTTCAAACAGATGCCACCAGATATCCATAATACCTTCTTCATTCCAGTAAGTAATCAAGCGTACATTAGTCAAAAAGTCCATCTGACTGTTAGATGAAGGGTATTGTGGTCAAATGGTTCATGTGTTGTAAAAACTCATGCATTACATAACTTGGCACTTCAACCTCTAAAATCCATCCAATAGTTTAACTGTATACAAACTGGTTTCTATAGTGCTTTTCACAACAAGGCTGCAATAGAAATCCATATCCAAAAACCATAATGATCGATCCAAGGGTAACAGCTGCTTAGAAAATTACTCTACTACTAGACATTAGGTGGACGGAATCTTGAGCAAGGTAGCTGAGAGACATTTAACATGAAATCAATTAAAACTAACTAAACTGGTATATTAAATGTAAATGTTTGGCCACTAGTTAAAGAGAGATTGAAAGACTGAGAATGTTTGAGTGAAAACTGATCATTTTAATTATAAGTACAATATATGACATGCAAGACCGAGCAGCAACTGAAGAACATGGAAAACCCTAGGACTTCAATTCAATAATAATTCAATGCAGGAAAGTCCCTTCAGACACCCATCAGTTAATCCTTTGTTAATCTTAATCTCTAGCATTTTTGATAGTATAAAAGCCTGCCACTTCACTTTCACTTCAACAGGATTCATCTTGCTAACATGAATGATTACAAATTGTCCTGAAAGGACACCAAAGAGGATGTCAAGTCTGTGAAGAGACGTTATCAATGGTAATCACCTGTTGTAAAAGGACTTCCAGCTTTTTAATGAACATCAGAAAACTGGTGTGGATCCAGTTATATATAATTGTCACTATAATTGTCTTGCCAGGGTGCTGGGCTCTAATTAAATTGTGATCCCGGACAATGCAGATAATGACAATATTAGCAGTTTCCTTTTAATCCGAATGTTCAAATATAAAAAGAACATCTACACTTATTAGCAAATAATCTGCACTGCATTTGACACTTTGTTTCAATACATGTCCAACTATTCTCTGCTAATTCTGCTTGTTTTAAATTCTATATTAGTTTAATAAAGACCAAAAAAAGAGATTATTTGCTCAGTTTTCATTTCTGTATGCTGCATATGAGGACCAGAAGATTTTTGTTTGTTTGATTGCTTTTAATCTAAATTAACATATTTATTTGGAGAAATGGCTCTTTGGTTTGATTCCTGATTCCCGCGTAACATTCACACAGGGCCAATTCCTTTAGACAGAGAGAGAGCTCTGAGATGCAAAAAGTAAAGACAGCAAAAAACAGAAACCCAACACCAAATTTAGTAACACAATTTTAAAAGCATAATAACATTAGGTGAAGCTGTATCAAAATGAAAGTGATCTGTGCACATCTTCTTGTGCACTTACTAGTATACTAGTATAATTTTTTTAAACTAAATGGAGCACATTACATTCAAAATGTACTTGTCTGTGGTGGGATTTGTGGAAGGATGTGTGTTTGTTGTGCAAGTAAATAAATGCTGATGAATTTTTATGATAATAATTAAGACTGACTTCTTTTAGACATTTAAGGTTTTAGGGTTTGTGTAATCATATTCATGTTGTTTGACATCATATATAATCTAAAACGATATGTGAACTAATCCTGATGCACGAATAAGTGCAATAGATGATGTGCATGGATGTGCATGGATTTGATTATGTACATGCAGGTTAAAGTTTTTAGATTTGAGGCTGTTTTTTCTCATTTAATGTTGCGTTTATGTAGTTGCTCCTATTTATTTCAATTTGCAAATGTGTTTCTGGCTTTAAAATGTGTTATTGTGTTTATAATTTTGCTGTTGTACTTTTTGAATTTGCTGTTTTGTTGTCTTTTTAAAATTTGTTTTTCTCTTCAGGGTTTCAACAATAACACTTTTGTCTTATCTTCATCACTGCAACAACAGATCAGAACAAAACAACAACAAAATGACAAGATACTACTATGAAGTATATATAAAGGCTAAAAATTATTTGTGTCAATAAAGTAACTGGAAAATGAAGCAGAGCTGATTCGAAATAATAACACACAGACAACTAGGCACAAAAGATCACAAGGATCTTTAATACACTTTCTAGACCTCAATCACAGTGGAAATCCTCTGTGCTAATACCAAATAGCATCTAGCTCCTTTCATCAGCTCACCATTTCAAATAACTTGCAAAATGATCCCTTGTATGAAAGAGTGCTATATGAGTGGAAATCCATTCATTGGCGGATTTATGTTTAATATGGTCCAAGTCAGCTTCGCTGTGTGGGGTGGGTCAAAGCAATTCTCTCTGTTAATGGCACTTGGGTGGCAGGTAGTGACTCATGCTCTGTGTTACAGAAATCTGAATTCCATCATAACAGCTGCATAACAGACCTATTAGGCCACAAGTATGACACTTTACATGATAATATGTTACCAAATCGATTTACTTATATGTAATATATCTCCAGTCCACTTTGGAATTACTTTTTTAGAACTATGAAGTATTTAAACAACATTTAAACCATTTCTATGAGTTTTTCTAATACATATCAGTTTAATGTTTTTTTTATATATACACACACGTGTATACTTTATATACATATCACACTGCTCATGTAAAAATAAAAACTAAACCTGTAATTTATATTAAAGTTTAAACCAGTTCTCTGGGGGTGATTAAAAATTTGTCTCATTCAAAACTGTTAACTTTTGTGGTGGCATGATGACACAACTGGTACGTGGGGCCACTTCACAGCTCCTGAGATCTTCCCAACCTCACTCTCTGCCTGTGTTGAGTTTACATGTGGTCCATGTGGGTTTACTCCAGTTCCTCTCATATTACAAAGATGTGTTAGGTTAATTATTTGCTCTAAATTGGCCCCACACAAATGTTTCTTAGTACATGCAACCTTGCTTTGCTGTGAATAACCATTTATGCTGATGTAACATTAAATAATACAAGGAAACAAACAAACATGGATTTGTGTGTATATAGACAGCATACTGGACTATTTCTTCCCTCATCATTCCCGCATCATTCAAATATATTGCTAAAAAATGTACACAGGTCTATGCAATACTATATTGAAACAGGCTAATTTGACTAATAAAAATAAACATTTTTGAACACAAAATTTGAAATATGTACATATATGAAATGTGGTTTAAACTTTGAAGAGTTACAAGAAAAAGTTGTATCTAGCTTGTTGTATCATCATGTCTCCAAGACTACCATCAGATCCCACCCTCATGCAACAAAAAAAAATTTGGATGTTTGCCATGAAAAAAACCTTTCCTGTAATCTAATCACAGATGGGACTATGCAGCTACTGGGACTTCTGGGAACCATATTTTATCATTAGAAGGTCAGAAACCTTTAGAGTAGAATGCACAAGAGTAGATCTAGAACCTTGTTTCTACACTCACTGCATTTTATTAGCTCCACTTAAAATACTGTGGAAAAAATTTAGGCATTATATATTTTTCAGTTTATGATCTGCTTATTTTTTTTATTTACATTTTAGTGATCATTTGTAGCTCTAAAATTACAGACTGTAACTGTTTCTCTATATCCTTTGTTCCCTTTACTTTGTTCTTTAATGGTTGGGACCCCCACAGATCAAACCAGCCAAATATCCAGCCACAAGCATTCTGTAGGCAGCATCCTGTGAACACTGATAAAAGATTAGAGGATGGCTAACACAAATTGTCCAACAACTGATGAGCGACTGTAACTAGTTTTACATCTAGAATCCTTAGTGGTAAAAAATATAACTAGGTATTACATCACAAAACACAATTTAGAATTGGTTTTAAGATCCGTTTTGTGGCCACTAAAACTTTTACACAATACTGTACATATAGAAACACTGTATTTCTACAATTACTGATTGTAGTAAAATTTCAATTTCATATTTAGTTGTTCCCTAATGGTCATACCTCCATGTACTATATATGCATGTATTGATGTGTACTACTGTGTGTATGTGTGGTTGAAGTTGTGCAGCACAGCATGAATTTAGTATACCATAGATGCCTGGTTTTAAGTACCAGCGGCAAGGACAGGCATCACACATGTCATACACAAAAGGGAGGGGTAACTGGGTGTTACTACTTTCTCATAAATACATATTCTGACAGCCAGTATTGGACACAGTGTTTGAAAACAATAGAAAACAATAAATAATACAATCCTTTAGGGCTTTTTTGGGAAGGTGACTTTTCAATGAGTTAAAGCTGATTTATAGTTGAGTCTACTTACTTGTCAGCATACATTTTACTTTATTAACATGTAATTTCTGTAGTTTTTTAAATATTTAAACAGACACCCAGTCTTTTCTATATTCCAGACAAGTTCTGGAGACAATCTCTCTCTGACTGAGAGAGGATGAACAAAAGCTAGATGTGATGCAAGAACTGGTCAAGAATCATGGTCCCAGCTTTGGTGGTCTAGCATGTCAGACTGCTGTACCACCTGAGTGGCCACATTAAAATAATGGAGAGGATCTGTAATTTTTATCGTGGGTACACTTCAACTGTGAGAGACAGAATCTATAAAAATCTGAAAATCACAATGTACGGTTTTTAAACAATTCATTTGCACTTTATTGCATGAAATAACTATTTGATACAATAGAAAATCATAACTCAAAAATAGGTTCAGAAACCTTTTTGCAGTTACAAAAGTCAGGCGTTCCATGTAGTATTTGACCAAGTTTACTCACACTAAGAAAAAGCATACCCAAAGTATGATGTTTCCACCCCCATGCTTCACAGCTGGGATGGTGTTCTATGGGTTGTGCTCATCCGTCTTCTACCTCCAAACACAATGAGTGAAGTTCCTACCAAAATTTTTCTCATAATTGTACCAACAGTTGTTGCCTTCTCACCAACCAGCACTTTGACGCATTTGCCAATGTAAGGAATATAATTTAAAACATGAATAAAAACTACCAAGAACACTGAAAAAATTATTTACTTGTCCATGGCCTCTAACATCAACAGTTCATAAAAATCTGATTTTGCTTTGTTGTGTCACTATATATCCCATCTATGCCTTTCCCCCCATATTTACAACAAGTTACTTCATAATACACATTTTAGTCATGTCCCAAGTTTTTCACTAAAAGTCCTGTTACCCTAACATATTCCCACTTCACTCCACATTCATTCAAATGACTTAATATAACATCACTCATGTTCCATAGGAAGCTGTATTATCTGGATGTTCAAAAGACCATGGGTTCTGAAGACCAGTAGGTTCTCTCATAGCGGAACTATATCTAACTGCTATCTGTTAGTTGGTCTAATAGTTAGCTAAAGCTATAGTTAGTCTAATATTGATGCCCGCATTTTACTATGATTACTTGGTCAATTTAGGCTGCAAATGACTGAGTAAATGGAGATATTCTGATCTGGAAACACAAAAAGATTCAAAACAGTACTGACAATAATCATCATAATAAAAAAACACCATGCTATTTTTAAATCAGCAGTTGAGCAATGGAATCGAATCAGAACTCAAAGATTTGAATCAGCCCACACTAACTTGTTTAAGGCATTATTATCCATATCCACTCCAAAAGTTGTTTAACAGTAGCTGCAGGGAAACAAATGCAATATCTTTACACCGTAAAACTGAAGCTCTTAATTCATGCAAATTCGCATTACTTAAATGTTTCTTACAACACATGACCATTATATTCTGTAATTTATAATTTATAATCATTCTTTTCAACAAAATACATCCCAATATAAAAATGCCAGGGGGTAAAGCACAGAAATTGTGATGTACTACTTTGCATTTCCCCAACAGCTTAGCTCACAAGTAATAGCTGAGAGTAACTGGCCATTCCTGGGGCAGGAAAGTGTAACAAGATCTACCCTAAAGTATACATTATAAAGTATACATCTATCATCAATCTAAAATTATACTGGTAAATAGTGTTAAAGCTCCATCTGAAGTTGAAATTAGGGGATATTTCAAAATATAAATAATTAATAAAAAATATACATTTTCTGTGAGCAGTGTAGTCTTATAGTTTCTAGTCATCATGCCCTGTAGCCTACCATGTTTCTGGCATGATAGCAAAATAAAGCACTGCTTATCTCAAAATGTACCCTGATACTGTTTTCTCAGAAAATGGTTGTGCTTCTTCTGAACAGCTCTTTAATAGGTGGCCCACTGGCAAATTCAGCACTTGATTACATTTATATTGGTCCTTTTATTGGTTCTAACTAAAATGATCTTGCAGGCAATAAACAATTTATTCAATGGCACTTCTATTTGCCCTGCACCATCAGTGTGGGTAAATCCTGCTCTTTGTCCAGGATTGTTGATTAGATAGCTAAGGTACGTACAATCTAATTTTAAGTTACCTTAAAATGAGAAGGTAAATAGTCAAAACACATCATATGGTCACAAAAGCACTAATATTTGTTTGCTTGTTGTTTGTTTAGTTTAGTTTTATTCAACAGCGATTTAAGCATCACCAGCTAATTACTGACAGACAAAAGACGACATCGACATTCAAGGTTATATAGAAACTAGTCATATGTACTCATATTAGGCCGGTTTGGCATAATTAATTAACCTAATGCATGTGGGTTGTGGGAGAAAACCAGATCACACAAAGTAAACACAATAGGACAGAAGGTAGACTTGTAAACACACAGACTGAGTCAGAGGACACATATTACCTGCTGTGCTCCCCAAGGTGATTGTACAATACTACGCATTTAGTGTACAAAATGGCTAGCCCTAACTGCAATTCTGCAATTCTGTGTCAGCAAGAAGTCTTTTCTTCGTTGCAAGTTGCGTGGTATATTTTGTAAGCTGTACATTTCTGTGAATAAGGGAGTCTGATAAATACTGTAAACATAACTGGTTTAGAATACATCTCTGAGATGAACTTTTCCCAGAACTGCTTCCCAAAACATGATACAATTAGCAGCCAGTTTGCTAGTCCACATTTTTCTTCATTGTGTAAAATACAGTGGACAGAATAGACAATAAATGTTTAAATGATTATGCAGACTGGTTGGAGTTACAAAGCTATGTTGGAAAGTCAAAAGAAATATAAAAAGAAAGCATGTTGAATTAAGATGCAAAGTAATGAGTTTCTAACAATATGTGAGGCAGCCAATACTCACAGCTGGAGAATATGAGGGGGCAGGAGTGCTCATCCATGGGGAAGTTATGAAGCTGCAGCTGACACTCAGCATTTATTGTTAGCCTGTTGGGGAACATGGACAGCAGCTAGTAAAGATCAAAGAAGTTTCATAAAAAGAAGCCAGACAGGGTAAAAAAAACTGAACAGGTGTTTGAATTTTCTGAAAGCGACCTAAAGTGTGATCTTTAGCAGATCTAACATAATACAAAATCTGTTTTCTGAGAATTATAAGTGCGATTTTTCACACACTCAACCCATTAAGCGTAATTGAACAGCTGAAGCAGAAAACTAGAAATAGAGTGACATTACTTATGAAGCATAAAACTACAATAATAAAAATCTAAATTGTAAGCCATTTCATTTATGCTTCTCTCATTTATAAGGAAGTACAAACATTATCTTTGATGCCAGATACCACTCTGATGAGCTGTATTTCTGCATACACTTTTCTTTTCACAGAGATATAAAATAAGACAGTACAGATAAAAACCACAACAATAAAACAACCAAACAAGTAAAAACAAAAAACACAAGCAAAACATAAAGTATACAATTACTGACTTTAATTTAACTACAGACATTATGAACCCAAGATATTTCATGCTTCGTCCAGTTCACTTTGACAATGCAAAACCACTTGGTGCACACATTTAAAAAATGTTTTAGCAGTCACTGCACTTTGTAGTTGCTGCAGTCAGATACTGCAATCCATCTGTTTCTCTACATGTTTTGTTTGTCTCTTTGTTTGGTCTGTAATAAACAGGGCCCCTCATTCTCAGCACTGTAGATAAGTGGGTCAGACACAGCAGTTCTGCTGGAAATTTTTTAAAACCGCAGTGTCACTGTTTGCCTGGAAATAGACCACCAACCAAAAATGTCCAGCAACCAGCATCCTGTGAGAACTCTTATCTGTATCTAATACTGTAACTTCAAGACTGATAACATATCAGTGATCAGACTAAATGTCATTTATAAAAGCAAAATCAAAATAATTAGCATATGTAATATAGTAATTTCAGTATGCATTATGTATTTATACTATAACCCCAAATCAGAAAAAAAATTGAGACGGTATGGAAATGCAGATTAAAAACACAATGTCTCCTCCGTTTCAGGCCTGCTACACATTCCAAAAAGGTTCAAACCTGCGACAGTTTTGGCAGAAAAGATACCAAATGAATTAGTGTTTCAGATGTTTTCTCCTATTCTTTCTCCCAAACATGTCTTATGATGCTCAGTACAGAGTCGTTGTCATGTCATTCCATTTCAGAATCATCCACACTCTCTGTTGGGGACAGGTCAGGACTACAGGCAGGTCAATCCACTGTACATACTCTCTTTTTCTGCAGCCATGCCGTTGTAATGTGCTCAGCATGTGGTTTTGCATTGTCCTGTTGTAAAATCCATGAACTTAGAACATTCCTAGAAAATTTGACATCATAAAGGCAATTAAGACATCTATGTACTTACTACATTAAAGCTGCTTTTACAGAAGTTTTAACTACATTTTTCAACAGCCATGAGACAGCCCCGTACCATGACAGACTCTGGATTTGGACTTGTTGCTGACAACAGTCTGCATGGTCTTTTTCCTCCATGGACCAAAGTAAACTGTCCATTTCTTCCAAAAAGGCCTGAAATACTGATTCACCTGACCATAACACATATTTCCACTATGTGATGGTCTATCCTAGAGAGCCAAGAGAAGTTGACGCTGCGTCTTGACATGGTTAACATAAGAATTCTTTTTTTTTTTTTTACAGTAAAGTGTTAAGTGGCATTTGTGAATGCAGAATAACTTTGTATTGTAGAGCTTCACAAAGGATTGATAAAGTAATTTCTCACACATGTAGTTATATCAAATATTGATGAATGACAGTTCTTGATGCAGTGCCATCTGACGGATTTTGCTTAAGCTTTTGCCCTGCCCTTGGCATCTTTGCATCGAAAATTCTTCCTTGCCTTTCTTCCTTTTGTTTAATTATATGATGCACTATACAGGGAGGAATCTGCAAATCCCTTCCAACCTTTCTTTTCAACATTTTTTTAAACATTTGTTTAAACGTTTTTAAACATTTCAATAACTTTCTCATACATTTGTTTACAAAATACATATCCTTTGCACTTCTTAGTTTATCAAAGTCTCAGCCTTTCCTGAATTATCCCTGTTATTATCACCTGGTGGCATCAAATGCTTGTAATTATTATTACATTACATATTACTCACATTATTATTTCGTTGTTTTTTAAAATTAATTACTAGCTTTAAATTGCTAGTAACTCTTCTCATTTTCTCTTTGGAGTGTGTAACAGGGCTGAAATACAGGAATGAATGCTTATAAATGTTTTGATTTGATGTTGTAGTATTGTAGCTTGGCTTTGTCTAACAAATTATACTATTGATAATTATAATAGTTTAGTATTCTTAATCAAACACATAAAGCCAAGAGACAAACAAATAAATAGAATCAAGACTTGACAATAGCTCTTATATGTTATTTGGGTGTGTGGGTAATCAAATTAACTTCGCTCTCCAGCTTAGACATGCATACATACCTACAGGGACTGCTGGTGGGCACAAATGACTGCAATTAATATTACGGGTGGCACTGCTTTTTCGCATCTAACCTTTCATTTAAACCAAATATCACAGGTTCAAATCTGGGGTATTCATGAATATTGATAGTCATTTGTACACCATTTGGATGCCACTTTTGTCACATATCAGCTTTGTGAGTGCAGTGCGTGTCCTTATGCTTGGGAAATGCTTCAAAACAGCATTGGGCTCTGTTTAATACATGTTGCTGTTTTACATTTTAAAATCTTTGCTGGTCCAAACACAATCTATACATCCTGCACTTCAACTGTGCACTGAATACATCACCACATAGTGAGCTCTGCTCTGTCAGAGTTGAATTAACCAAGACGTAATCTTCCCAAAATACATTCCGCACCTGCAGAGCACAATTTGAAACATGATTGTCTGTGTTATCAAATGACTTTGACGGCAGGGTTTTAACAAAATCCTCTCTCTGTGTCTGGCTTACCATGTGTGCCAAATTGGGCGGTGTCTGATAGGAAGGTTTGGCATTGACTTTGTTAAAAGGAGCCATTTGTGGCACTGTTTAGGCTTAAGTAATTCAACACTGTTCAGAAACAATATGCTATTTATATTGTCATTTCATCCGAAGGATCAGCTGGATGCTTGGGCTTAGCTTGGGCATTAACATTCCCCAGTGCAGAAATATCTCCACTAGTGTAAAAAGCATGTGATATTAAAAGCATTTGAGATATCTTGAGCAAATTATTTTGCATGCTTACCACTCAGTGGTAAATACAAAGCCACTTTCATCACTGCTAGACGTAAATGCATTAGTTAATTCAGCACTTTCACGTTTCATTAATATTACCTAATGAACTACATTCTTACAGGACAGTGGGTTTCTGATGCAGAAGAACAAGTGAAACATGACAGGTAACCCAGCAGTGTGTGGATGGATGTTCTGATACATCCAGACCAATCCAGTTCTTTACAAATCATGACCTGTATTTTCAAAGTTGAACAAATGAATGTTGAGTTTTGCATAGAAATGGGTGCAGGATTCACTTTAACAGAGCAATTCAACAAAGCTAATCATATCAAAAGTGCTACTCTGTATTTATCATTTCAGACCTAATCGTAACCTGTAGTTAGAGGATTTTCTCTTGGATTTTCTTGTTAAAATAATTTAGGTGTGGCTCAGAAATGAACTGAGCAATACTAATTATTCTCCAACAAGCAAGAAGGATTGAGCTGTTTAACACCATAGGAAATAGAACTCTCACTGTGTTCCTGGCAGGCAGACTTTGCTAATCAGAGACAACCTTGCGATACTTTAGCAAACTGCTCTCCAACTTGGATGTATTAAATACAGTATAGTTTGCTTGTATATATATATATATATATATATATATAAAACTTATATATGGATGCTACATTTCCATCACTATGTTTAAAAGCATATTTGCAATCCAGCATTCTTACATAGTTTTAGTCTCACCATTGTGATTCACATCTGATGGACACACAAGGCCACACATGCATCAGATCTGCATATCAGATTTATTTCTATAACACTTTTACTTACAGCATTTAGATAATACTTTTATCCAACTCAATTGTTTTGAGTTCTTTTTAGTAGCCATTAGCTCATTCTAGAACAAATAGCCTACAGTCCAAGAGCTCAAAAGCAAAACGCACTGATGGTAACCAACACTAGACAGGGTGCTTATCTATTTCAGAGCATAAGTGTGCACACATAAACACGTACTTATTCACTCGCACTGGGACATGTTACAGACAAGAGTTTCTTTGCAATGAAGTAGGAAACCAGAATAACAGGAAGATGTCCATGATGACTTCTTTACTTTACTTTACTTTACTTTACTTTACTTTAGTTTCTTATCAACTTAATCCTCGGTCAGGGTCATGAGAAACATACTATATAATCAGTAATATTTATAATATAATCCATTGTAGGGCAAACAAACTTACAAACAAAATTTCTGGGCCATTTTAGAAACCCCAGGTAACCTAATATGCTTGCCAAGCCAAACAGCAAGGACCCAGGGATCAAACCTAGGAACTTTTTGCTGTGAGGCAACAATATATATATGAGGCAACAATATATATATATATATATATATATATATTATTAGTGTCCCTGTCACCACATGGTTTGTTTCAAATGTGTTCATAATACAAAAGAATCACTTCCAGGAATGTTACTCTGCAGAGGTAACAAGGCTTGTTTGTTGTCATAAAATGTGGAATTATTTAGTCTCAGTATCAAGCTTTAAAACTGTTGTATGTGTACACAAACACAATTAAAATGATAAATATTTTCATGTTATACAGTATCCCATACCTTAAAGTGTAAAGTATTTTCCCATCGTTCCATATTCTGAGCAACTGATTCGGTGTGGTAATCCAGTGTGAGTCTGCATTCTTGGAGTTCCTGAAGATCGTGTCAGGTAGCCAAATGAGTCCAACCATGTTACTGTTTAAAGTTAATATTTTCATTGTGCTGTTGTATCTTAGTCGACTGTCTGTCCATGTCTGAGCAAAAATGATGTCGATTTGGTACTCCTATAAGACACAAAATGACAGATTGTATAAGCAACAGTTAAAGATTCTGTTTTAAGTAAGGGCACAAACCCAATCTCAATTCAGATGGCAACTATAAATAACAATGACATGAACATTTTTACATTAATATTTAATCATTGCTATAGATGAAATCATTTGGGTTTAACATTAAAATCTAAATATGACAATAATTTAACACCAGCTTTTATTTCCAAGCATTTACTGGATCTGATACACAGTTTATAAGGTAGCACCTTTTGTCTAAACCCACACTTGTGAGCAAAAGTATTGGAACAGGTAAACCTAAAAACCTAGCATGCACTGTAGCATGTTTCTGTTATCAACTTCTGTGGTGTTCCCTGGTTTGTTGTTGTTCCCATTGTTTGATATCTGTTACTTAATACACAAGTGGCGACCTTTTTGTCCAGAATATTCCAAATGGTCATACTGGCTATGGCCAATATTTGTGCAATGGCTCTGACTCAATTTCCATTTTATTTCAGTTCAGCAATTGTTTGTCTTTCACCCATAGACAGCTCTGGCTTTCACGTTGGTTACTCTATAACTATAAATGCACAATATGCACAGGCAAAACCCAAATCCTAAACTGACACATACATCCAGCAATATTTATTATTTGAATAATTAATGTAACAGGATACACTTGGGCAATAAAACACACCTCACAGTCACATGTTCCAATACATTTGCGCACAAGAAAAGTGGATGGGTTCAGACAAAATGTGTCTTCTGAACTGTCTATCCGATATGTAACATATGTAAAAACCTGGAAATAAAAGCTGAAATGTTGATCATTTGTCTCATAATGTCAAACCCAAATATTTTCAGTCTACAGCAAAAATAAAAGTATTAAATGCAATCCTCTTTACATGCTGTTCCCATCATCATTTGTCACAATATGGTAATAGTTTGAATTGAAGGTAAGGAAATGGAAATACCCAATACAGTTGAATACCAATATACAAGCTTAACTGGTTTCATAAAGCTGTTTGAATTCGATTTTTTTCCTAGTCAGAATACATATCATACATCAGACACACCCTGAGACTGGTTTAGGGTTTTATACTCGTTGGAGTTGACATTTACTTGAATTTGGGGACAAAACAGTTCGTTTGATGTCCAAATTGGTTGAATTAAGTGGTCAAATTCTGAGGTTCCACTTTACGTTGTAATCTTTTACATTATAGCATTAGTTTGGAAAGCATTTTCCCCTGTACTTTCTGCTTCCACCCAGTCAAGTTCATGATTAATGGTTAGTGCCATATATATTCTCCTCTTTCCAACATGGCTGACAGTCATTTGACCTTTGTATGATCTTTTCATGACACTGCATCACCTCATTTTCATATTGGTCTCATTTAGCACAAGTCAATGAGCACGAGTGCCATCACCCATAATTGTGACCTTTTGCGCTGAAAGCTAAAGGGAGTTCATAAAAAAAATAAAAAAAAATAAAAAACATATCTCTGCCTCAGGCCCAGTCACCATGCAAGAGGAATTGTGAAATTAAATAAGTAGTACGGGGTGCACTATTTAAAATTATTGAAAACATACAAAAAAAAACAATATTAGCCATAATAGCCAGAGCATCTCATTTATAGGAAGTTGTGGTGTAGTAGTGACCAGATATCTCTTCAACTGGACCTTCAAGAAAGGCCTGTAACCCTTAGTTGCTTGGATTGAAACTTGTGCTAACAGTGTGAAAGGTCAGAAATCTTTTTTGAGGTTTCTCCCAGTCAAGTTTAATTCGATTTCACCCAACACAGCCAAGAACAAGTATAAGCAACAATATGGAGCAAGGAGACATACATCACGACTCTGGGGACTGACTTCCATTAAGTTTGAATTATTTATAAAGTACTATATACGCTTTTGTGTACACTTTGCCACTATAACAGTATTCGTTCATCTTCAAAGTCTTTGCACTAGGTTTGGAACATGACAGTGATGTTGGACAATAAGCAGTTTGTATTTCAATTCATCTCAAAGGTATCTGATGGAGTCCTGGTCAGAGCTTTGTGCATTCGAGCAAAGTTCTCTAGTAAAGTAGAAATCTTTTCAGACTTTGTTTTGGGAAGACAGGATTAACAGTGGATTAACTTATAGGTGAAAACTTATACAAGTGTCACAAAAAAAAGATATTTTATAAAAAGTTATATTTTCACTGTTTGTCTATAGAGATTTCACAACTCTAATTTAATAAATTCTTATTTTTAATAAGAAATACTTTTAATAATAATAAACTTTTATTTTACTCTTATTTTGATTGTATTTATTGTATTATGAACCTGTGTGACTGAAATAACAGAACACAGAACAGAAATTAGAAGGTCGATAAAAGTATGCATAACAAACTTAATGCAAGTTATAGCGGATTTTTAGGCTGGGTATCTTAACCTTCCTGAGTTCTTCTGATTTTTATGATGAATGAGAAAAATGCCAATAGCACTGTACATGTCTATGGATCACACACTACAATACTTTCAAAATCAGTAAACGCAGCCCAGCTTTTCTGCTTATCTGTGTGGTTCTTCTTAGGTTCTTAACTTAAGTTGTACAGGCAGTCCTGCTCCCACCACAACTCAGTTAAGTTCCCCCCTTTGTAGAGGACAACTGCACACTTGAAGAACAAAACAGATCATAAAAAGTAAACAAAGGAAGTTTTTAATGGGTCTCCGCTAGACTAGTCAGATTGAATTGCTGACCAGTATACAATATTAGATTAAGCTCAGAAAAACAAACACACTTTTGTATAGTAGGACCCTTTGTTGCTGGTAGACATTTTTTATTTTGCTAAATTTCAGAATGTACATATTATGTTGGAAAGGTGACATGCCATTACTGTACCACAATAAACTCTTCATTCTACTATAAGTGCTTATTTGTTGAGAGTGCATGGCTGCATTTTTGTAATTGTCTTTAAATAGTTCGGACTAATATACTGTAGTATAACCCACTAATTAAAAGGAAACTTTACATTGTTGTAGAGTTCTGGTATGCTAAAACCTCTGTAAATATGTGATGCTGTAAAAGTGGAACACCAGACATTTTGAACATGAAATAAATAAAAAGTAAGTATAAAACTGGTGTTTCCTTTGTAAGGAAGCTCAAGAGACACTTATGTTCCAGTATAAATGGATGGTATTGCATTCTGGCTCGCTGCCTGACCATGAATTTGCTTAAAATAAACCCCAGGCTTCCACACAGATCCATGTTGTTTTTGAAATAATGAGGCCCAATTTTTACAATTACATTCTGATTATACCACCTGACTCTTACTCAGCATATAATTGTCAGCATATTTCTAGTTTCATAAAGAATCTGATTTAAATAAAACTTGTTTTTGAGGCTCTGCAGACGTGCCAGCATGCCTGGTGAAAATGACTGGTAAAAAAACCAAATGGTAATCCTTTTGTTAAAACCAGTATTAATAATTCTAAGTGAACTACAGAAATTTGCTTGTGGGACATATTTTTAACACTGTCTGTCATTTGAAGTGCACAAAATCATTAGGGATTTAAGCAGTTTAAGATTATTTAGAACATGCACTCACATACAATTTAGCTTCTTTACCTACTGTATAAATTCTGGCTCCATTAGTACAATGATGCAAATCTATTAAATTCAATCTTACCAATACAGATATTTAAAAAGTGATGGAGGATGGGGGTATTCTTAATGTATAAGTCATTATAGCAAATGGAAAGGAAATGGAAATACCCAATACAGTTGAACACCAGAAAACAAACTTAACTGGTTTTTAGGCTGTTTGAATTCGAATCTGTTCAAAGACAGAATACATTTAACTTCAGACACACCCTGAGGCTGCTTTAGGGTTTTATCATTGTAGTAGTTGAAATTTATTTTAATTTGTGGGCAAAGGATTTTGGGACAAACCAGTTCAATTGATGTCCAAATTGGTTGAATAAAGAAATGGTCAAATTCTAAGGTTCCACTTCACGTTGTACTCTCTTTGCATTATAACAGTATGACATGTATAAGTCATTATAGCAAATGGTGTGACCTAATCCTTGGAATCATTTTCTTCTCAAGTTCCTGTCACACTCTAAAATGACTTGCATACAGATATGAGATTTCCCTGAGCAGGGATATAGAAATCTTCAGGAATCCAAATGAGTATAGTAGCACTGCAACTTCTGACAAAGACATCATACCATTGGAAAGAGTGAAGCAGTTTTGTTCCTATGATTTGTATGCAAGTGCCACACAGTCAGAGAAAGAGATTCATCTGGCCCATCTTCTCCCTTAGCTCTAATTAAATTCTGTGTGCCATTTATCATTGTGAGAGAGAAGGGGAACTAAAGCCCTGACGATTCAGGAATAGGGTAGGCACAGAGAGAATCAGATACCTATTTAGGCATTGGAACACTGTGCCATGTCTGCTGTGTCTCATTTGCATACAAGAAAACAAAATGTCTTAGTGGTTACTGCAAGAGAAAAAAACAGTAAATGTATTGTAACTACTGAGAGAAATAGCCTAGAAATGTAACTGCAATAGTCTACAAAAGTAGAAGAAAACTTTAATACAGTTATGAACTTTTACTTAAAGCAAACATATAAACATTTACTCACTTCTTCCCATGTCAGCACACAGAATGAAATTACGTGTGAATAAAGTGTGATAAATTCAACATTTTTAATCACGAACAGCAGCAAGCCAATTGTAATTTAATATGACATTTTCTAGCCATTTCCGCAGTCACAGCTGAAGTCAAAATAACAATGTAAGCTCAACATTTTTAAGTAAAGAGTTTATCAGTTAGCAGGGAAAATACTGAGCTGCAGGCGTGTCCCACTGGTCTCACGAGGCCTACTTATGAGCTCCTACCAACCTTGCTGTACTGTTGATATCCCAGCACAGCAGAAAAGCGTGTAAGCAAGGCCATTAAAGCAAGTAACAACTAAAACAGAGTAAACACACTAACTGCCGTAAAAGATTATACAAACTGGTCCCAAGGCCACAACTATGTAGTCAAAGTGAAAGTGCCCCAAATCTGATCTTTTTGGTGAATAGTTTCTTTTCCAAAAGTTACATGAATGAATAAATCTTGGTAATAACAGAAGGAATGTTAGCAAAACTGGATGCTTGTTATAAAATCACTAGAAAAAATTCCATTTTCTGATAATCCCCGGAGATCCCTTGTTATCCCCCAACCTCTGATATTGCTTGCATGTCCTTTTTGTGTCTGTGAGGGTATATTTTAGGTACTACAGGTTTCTCCAACATTCTTCCACACGTAATTCTAATCTTTGTGAGCTTTAGCATAAGCTTTTTCACCCTGCTACAAAAATGTTTTTTGTTTTTTGGCTGCTACTAAAAACAACATTCCTGATTAAGCTTTTGATTGTACAAGGGTCAACCAAGCTGCCAGATACCGCATCTGCACAAGTGTAATGGGAGATCACACTAAACGGAAGCTGTTATTTTCTGATATGTTTTCATGTTTTTTATTTTTTTTTATTTTGCATACACATATTTCTGTTCTTTTTTAATAAATATACTGAGACATAATTACAAGCTAAAACAATGGTATAGCTAATCTATTGGTGGCCAAAAACATGTGCACAGTACTGTACCTGTGATTATTAATAAGCGTATGAATTGTACAAAATTCTCACAAACAAAAAAAATTATTTTAACACCAACCAGTAGCATGGTCAATTTGCTTAACATCACTTAACAATCTGCTATTTCCCTCTATCATAACTATAGTTTCTCTCACCTGAATGTCACAATGATTAATGACTTTGCTCAGACCACAGATAGAAACACAATTGGTGTTACCCACCAACAGATAAGTATAAAGAACAGTGCTTTAAAACAGTTTAAACAGCTCTGCCTGCAAGATGACATGCTGCCTGTAGTAGTACATGGTCTTACTAGATTAATTTTTCCTATGTGTCACTTTAGGGACATGGCAGGGAGACAGAGACAGGCATAGGGGCGTGCATGCTCTACTTGCATAAGACACAGTGCTTGGTGAACACAGAGATTAACATAGAGAACATACCACAAAAATGCACTGTGACCTTTGACAGTAGAGCCATGAAGTGGCCAAATTACTATCAAACATTGTGAACTTTATGGCCAAACTGTGAAAGTTCACATTAAAACTGTAAAACTGTTTATAGTTTTACTATTAAATTTACAGTACATTTTCATGAGAGGGATAAACAAGGCTGTTACAACTCAAATATTGGCACACAATGCTAACAGGACCAGACTAATACTAATGTTTGCTAATACAAACAGACAGTACCAATAACAGATAATGCAAATGTACCCACAGAGACAACTCTAATACATGCAAAGAGTTAATACAAACAAACAATGCTAATAAACGGAGAACATGTCCTAAATCAAACATATGCTAATATGGACAGACACCATGCTAATGCTAACACAACAAGACAGCAAGGCTAAAGGCTAACAGAAAAATAGAAAACTACAAGCAAAAGAGGCAGGAGAAAACAAACCAAACCTGGAGTAAGAAAAGAAGGGAGGACAATGTAGGGTGATGTTGCTTACCAGCGCACATCAACATGCCACTATATAACTACTGAACTACTAAAGCAAGAACTTTAACTCTGAATATGCCCAATTCTACTGTGAAATTTGACAGTAGAACCAATAAATTGCTAAATTACCATCAAAATGTATAATAGAACTCTAAACTTTATGGTCAAACTGTGAAAGTTCAAGCAATTTACAGTTTTACTATGAAGTCTCACAAAACATTGTTCCTGCGTGTAAACACAGTTAGCTGAAACACAGCAGAAAACTGATGTTATTAATTACATGTACTGACCTAGAAAGAAATAAAGTTACGGAGTAAACATACCCATTTACCTTTATTGCATTGCATTTTATCTTATTACCAGGAGCCTTGTTGACATTCCTCACTCAGTAACAAAGTGTCTGCTGTACTTTGATCATGTATATTAAGACTGCAAGCAATCTAGGATAGGCTAGTGTAAAGGATGTGTACTGCATACTAAGATGAGCTAAGAACTTCTAAGATCATGCCTCTTGGGCTGTTTCAGTTGATCAGTAAGTGCTGTTCTTTATTCGGAACAAACATTTCTTTCCAGATAGAAAAGTTCCAGGTAAAAAGTTTTCATCAGCTAATGCAATTGTGAGTGACTTGTAGCAAAGATTTGGCCCAACTTTTGCTAGACACAATAAAGTTCATAATGGCAGACAGTTTTGGCTGTGTGCACATAGCCAGATTTGGTTGAAGTAATCACTGCAATTTCACGTCAGTATGTGGGTCAATGAAAACGCCAAGTGTGGCCCAGAACTGGAGCATCACTTATTTGCTATCTCCTTCTTTCATCCATTTACCTTTTACTTTCTTGTTCTACCCTCTGTATATGCACCTCTTACACTCTGTATATGTACTCAAACATGTACTACTTATGCTTTATGTGTAGTGGTTTCCCAGTCAGTTGGTGTGTGTTCTTCCCACAACCTCACATTTCTCCGAAATAAATCTTACTAACAATATCAAGAATTGCTGCTTTTAGGAGATTTAGAAAAATGGCACTTCTTTCTAAATTCTTCTACAAAAGACAAAAAAATCTAGGGGATGATGTCTAAAGAACGCTATTCTGTAATGCAAAAGTAACAGTCTCCCTGCTTTGCAACACCAGCACAAAAAGTGGGTCACTAATGTTGCCAAACTGTGATTACAGTTGAAGGCTGCATGAATGGACCAACCTCCTTTCTTTGCTCTAGAGAAAGAGTGAAAATCATGTCCCGACTTGCCTGGAGGCAATATCTGTCCCCATTACTAATACTCGAGGTCATGCTAGGGAAATCATGGGATACTTCAGAAAGAATTAACAATTAAAAAGGTTAACAGCCCAATCTAGGGGCAAAACACTCATTCAGTCATCCCTTTTCTTAGCTGCTTAATCCCAGTCAGGGTTTCAGAAAATCTGATGCTTAGCTGATGACACAGGGTCCGAGGCAAGAACTACAGTAGGAAGAGTGACAATCTGTCAATCTGACAAGCCTGTTGTGAATATAAAACATGGACTGTTTTTTTTTTTTGAATAAGTGTAATAGCAATAGCCACGCAGCTTAGATATTTGCACTACCTCTGCTTACTATAATCATGTGACCATAGGACACCAATAGAAACTCGTACCATTTGCAAGTTGGCACAAGAATCTGAAAGTAAAATACAAGTAATGTGGATACACATCCAACATAAAGGCAGTGAACTAGTAATTACAAAAAGGTCAATGAAAATAATGACAATGATAATACAACATTTAAAAATGTAACATTTTAGAAACTGTATACATCATTATACCTAAAATACCACTTGATAGCACCTGTTATAGCACATTGTCCACATAAATAACTTCATGTGAGTATGAGATATCCACACACAAGAAAAAAAACATTAGATCTCAATGGGAAATCATGCTCCTAAGGAGATGAAGAAAGGTGTTCTGGGGGGATTTCCTCCCAGATTTGGATCAGGGTATCCCTGAGTTCCTGGACAGTCTGAAGTGCAACCTGGTGGCATTGAAATATAATGTCTCAGGTGTGTTGTATAGGAGTTATGTGAGGCAAAAGGAGGCAGTCAATGGTATCAATTCCTTCATCCACCAAGAACTGCCTGCATACACTTACCACATGAAAACCCAGGACCTACTGCACCAGCATAGGGTCTGACAATGGGTTCAAGGATTTTATCCTGATACCTAACAGCAGTCAGGGTGCCTTTGTGTAGCCTGTATAGGTCAGCGCATCCTTCCAGTATGCCTCCCCAGACCATCACACATGCCAATCAAGTTCTACGGTGCCAGGCAGTGGGTACAGAGCCCACTTTAGGATGTCAGGCCCTCAAGTCTCCCGAAGACTGGTTATTGTTTAGTCAGACACATTCATGCCACTGGCTTGCTGGAGGTCATTTTGTAGGGCTCCATCAATGCTTATCCTGTAATCCCCTGCACAAATGAGGAGATACTGGTCCTGCTGAGAGGGTAAACACCTTCTACAGCCATGTCCAGCTCTCCTAGAAAAACTGCCTGCCTCTTGGAATCTCCTCCATACTATTTCAATTATGCTGTGAGACACAGCAAACCTTCTAGCAATGGCACATATTGATGTTACATATTAACAGCGGCGGCGGGTCCCACCAGAGTGCAGGAACTTCCTCCATCAGTTGGACTCATTACATAATCAATTTTGTTTTATAATTTGAATTATTTTATAAATTTTCTACTACTAATTTAAATTTTATCAATAATTTGTTATTTATTTTAAACTAATTGTCCGATGATTTAATATACAGTTAGTATTTGTTTAATTAACATCGGCCGCCCATGGAGGATGGGTTCCCTGTTGAGTCTTGGTTCCTCCCAAGGTTTCTTCCTACAATTTTAGGGAGTTTTTCCTTTCCACTGTCGCCCTAGGCTTGCTCAACTTGGGATTGGCCTTTTAGATAATATATTACTGTAAGGCTGCTTTGAGACAATGTTATGTTGTAAAAAGCGCTATACAAATAAAACTGAATTTAATTGAATTGAATACACAGCATGGATAGGATAAAATAAATAGCTACGTAGAAAATAGATCATATCAATATATTATATTGATAGATAAATTGTTTTAAATGTTACTTTAAAGTCTGTAAAGTTAGGATAAATCTGTTGAATCTTTGCTGGTAACACAAATTACTAGATATTAGGATCTGCTACATGAAAATCTTCCACAAGAGTCAGAATTGTTACTGAGTTATGCTAGTAAATAGATCAACCAGCAGGAAGGACAAAAGTCTTTGTACCACAGAGAGCAGAGCAAAGCAGTGACCAAGAACACAGAAGTTGGGCTTGGCTAGGATTTAAACCCAGGGCCTCTCACATTCAAAGTGATATAATTCCTGTAGACCAACACACCACAAGAAAGACTGCCTGGGTTGATTATGTAATGTTTTTATAACACAACAATGTGGCCATTACGATTCTGTTGGGGAAATTTAAAAAACTTTTGTATTATTAATCAATATTACTGTTCTATGGTATATTTTGTTCAGATACCAGTATATGAGTGTTACATATAAACATGCTGAATTGTGTGAGAAAGAAGGATGTGAATGTGCATGAAGCAAGGGAGTTTCTTTAGATAACGAAATGGTCCTCTTCAAGAATGTTGATATGAAACACCTGTCTGTTATCTAAGTTATGGCTGAAACCACGAAGGAGGAGAAACTATGTGTATAAAAACCCTTGCTTGTGTAAAATTTTTATCCACACATTGCTGATGTGTTGGATCCTCTGCGGAGAAATCAATTTTTAATTCATTTGCTACTCAACCTGCTTTTGTCTTGGGTTTTATAGCAGGTATAGCTATAGTTTTTTTTTTATTGAGGGTAAATACCTAGGTGAAAATGTCTTGTTAAGATCAGTCAGACTGGTTGAAGCTGATAGAAAGGAAGGAAAGACCATCTCGGAATAAACAACATGACAACACGTCTAACCTTGAAGCAGATGGACTACTGCAGCAGAAGATCACACTGGGTGCCACTCCTGTCAGCTCACAAGAGACAACAGAGGCTACAGTTCATAACAATAAACCACTAGCTTCATGTGTTCTTTACAGTTTTTATTTGGTACATCAACCATCACAATTTGTACATAATCAATTTAAAACAATTTTAAAACATTCTTACACTGGCATTTGTAAGTATCTGCTCAGAGCTGCACTAATGGGCTCAATCCCAAATGTATTTTAATTTAGACTCAGAGTGCACTTAGCCTGCGTAAGGAGCAGAACATTGGGGTAAATCCTTAACTCCAGATTATTATAACAACTACTGAATCATGTTCTGCAGATATTTCCAAGCAGTGCATGTTTGATGATTAGTAATAAAATTATAAGGAACAATGTGAAAATGGCTATAACAGTGATTCTTCAGTTTTCATTGGGTGGGCAAAAAATTAATCTGCTTGGACAATAACCACTCCAGCCCACCCATAGACATGTTTCTGTGTACTAACATTAAAATAATTAACAAAACAAAAACACACTCTTCACCTACTCCAGCCCAACTATCCTGTAGTATGAGTGCCCTGGTGAGATTTGAGAGCACTCGGATCAGTAAAACTCTTACCACAGTGCAGACATTTGTACAGTATCATGGCTCACTCCTGTATGAGTGCGCTGGTGAGATCTTAAAACACTCAGACGAGTAAAACTCTTCCCACACTGTGAACAGCAGTATGGTTTCTCTCCTGTGTGAATGCGCTGGTGTACTTTTAGAGTATTTAAACGTGCAAAGCTCTTCTCAAACTGTGAACAGCAGTATGGTTTCTCTCCTGTGTGAATGCGCTGGTGTAGTTTAAAATAATTTAAACGTGCAAAGCTCTTGCCGCACTGTGAACAGCAGTATGGTTTCTCTCCTGTGTGGATGTACTGATGTTCCTTTAAATCATTAAAACGTGCAAAGCTCTTGCCACACTGTGAACAGCAGTATGGTTTCTCTCCTGTGTGGATGTACTGGTGTACTTTTAAAATGCCTAATTGTACAAAACTCTTCACACACTGTGAACAGCAGTATGGTTTCTCTCCTGTACGGATGCGCTGGTGTACTTTTAAACTACTTAACTGTACAAAACTCTTCCCGCACTGTGAGCATTGATAGGGCTTCTCTCCTATATGGATGCGCTGGTGAATTGTCAGTTGACTTTTTCGAGAGAAACTCTTTTCACACTGGGAGCACAGATACATTTTCTCTCCCGTGTGGACTGGTCCGTGTGGAGGTCTGATGAGAAGGAGAAATGTTGCTGTAAGACATGAACAATACAAACACACTCAACAATAGTATTAGCGAGAATTTAAGAGCTCTGTAAAATATTAAATGTTTTATTAATATTAATTAGTTAGTGGTACTGGTAAAATCACTAACAGCCTAAAACTAAACCCTGAAAAAAACCCAGGTGAACCAAGAACATACACTAAATTGCAAAAAGTATTTGCTCACTCTTTCATATTATCTGAATCAGGTTTTCCAATCACTTCCATGACCACAGCTGTATAAAATTAAGCAAGTAGGCATGCAGACTGTTCAGAAAGAATGGACGGAGTGGGGTCAGCGGATGCTGAAGTGCATAGTGCGAAAAGGTTGCCAACTTTCTGCAGTGAGTCAATCACTACAGACCTCCAAACTTCATGTGGCCTTTAGATTCAGTCAAGAACAATGCACAGAGAGCTTTATGGAATGGGTTTCCATGGTTAAACAGCTGCATCCAAGCCATACATCACCAAATGCAATGCAAAGTGTCGGATTCAGTGGTGTAAAGCATGCCGCCACTGGACTCTAGAGCAGTGGAGGCGTGTTCTCTGGAGTGATGAATCATGCTTCTCCATCTGGCAGTCTGATGGGCGAGTTTGGGTTTGGTGGTTGCCAGGAGAACGGTCCTTGTCTGACTGCACTGTGCCAAGTGTAAAGTTTGGTGGAGGGGGGATTATGGTGCCTTTGGGATCCCAACACTTTTGGGATGAATTAGAGCGGAGACTGAGAGCCAGGCTTTCTCGTCCTACATCAGTATGTGACCTCATAAATGCACTTCTGGAAGAATGGTAAAAAATCTCCATAAACACACTCCTAAACCTTGCGGACAGCCTTTCCAGAAGACCTGAAGCTGTTCTAGCTGCAAAGGGTGGCTATGGATTAGGAATGGGATGTCACTTAAGCTAATATGTGAGTCAAGGCAGGTGGGCAAATACTTTTGGCAATATAGTGTACAAGCAGCAATAGACATATCACAAAAATGTACTTCCCAAAAGTTTATTCACCTAACTGCCAAATAAATTAGCAAATGAAGAGAAAACATTTATAAAGACACTTCTGTTAGAGAGCCGGCTGTGTTTTTTCTTCTGTTTTAGCAGAATCTAAGGAAGCTTAGTCAGGAAGATCAATTGGACGCTGTGATGAATGTCTAGAAAACACAAGAGAATGTGAAATTTTATTCATGGCAGGGTGTTTCCTCCGTGATTTTGGTCAGTGTTTACATTCCACCCCAAGCTGGTGTGTATGATGCACTGCAAATCATCCCAGAAACACTTCTGTATCCATCAGCGGATCACCAAGTGTCTGACAGGAAACAGAAGGTAAGCCTGTGATTTCCAGTAAGTGCCATCAAACCAGTGATTGTACCTCCATGAACCCAGCTGTTAAACTCCTGAATTGTGTCATAAATTTAAATCTGACATATCTTTTATAGTTTTATATAGTTATAATACAGGTAACCTATTCTGATCAGGTAATTTATACTATAAATCTATTCTACCTATAGTTACAATACAGGGTATGTTCTGATAATGTAATTAAGAATATAAATATATATTATCTGTAGTTATAATACAGGTAACATGTTTTGATAAGGTAATTTAGAATATAAATCTATATTACCTATAGTTATAATACAGATAACATGTTCTGATCAGGTAATTTAGAATATAAATCTATATTACATTATCATTATTGTGATTATTTGGTAAGAAAGGATGAATGTTGCAGGACACAAATGAAAGAGTTGGTGGTTTATTTCTGTTATTGTGAGAGGTAGTACAACCCCTGGCAAAAAAAATATGGAATCACTGTGTCTCTGAGTCTCTGAAGATGTTCGTTCAGTTGTTTAATTTTGTAAGGAAGAAACAGATCACAGGCATGACAAAAAACAGAGGCATTTCAAATGGCAACTTTCTGGCTTCAAGAAACACGAAAAGAAATCAAGAAAAATAATTGTTGTAGCCAGTAACAGTTTTTTTAGAACAAGCACAGGAAATACATTTTGAAATCACTCAATTCTGAGGAAAAAAAATTAATGAATCTTAAAAACAAACAAACAAAATAACACTCCAACACATCACTAGTACTTTGTTGCACCTCTGGCTTTTATAA